>JASZXU010000010.1:0-70154 GCA_035521515.1 Phenoliferia sp. Uapishka_3
CCCACCCCCCTCGTAGCTTCGCCATCGACTTTCACTCGCAGCGTCACCCCGCTCTTCCAGCTTTTTCAACAATGGCGTTTATCAAGCTCGCTATCATCGCAGCTGCCGCTTCTATCGCAAATGCAGCTGTAGTCCCACTCACCCCGAATACGGCCAACGTACGCCGTGTCAAACTTACCTGCGGCGTTTCTGCGGGCGCCCCAGCTTGAGCGCACACCCTGAGCGATTTATGTTTAGGTTGGGGCCGAATGCCTTATCAAATACACTCCCGACACTACCGGCGTGAGTTGACCTCTTAGGCTTTGGTTGAAGCCATCGGAAGCAAAGTTAACATGTCTTCGCAGACCTGGACCAACGCGACTGTTCTTCTTCGCAGCGGACCAAACTTGGCAATGGTAAGTAATATTCAAACGAGCAGGAAAAAAAGGTAGCTTCAAGCTGTGTGGTTCTGCGTCGGAATTTGGTCGGATCGTCTTCTATGCTGAGCTCCTGACACTCATGAGGCAAACACGAGGCGGGCCGGCGGCAGGGTCAACATGCTGACACGCTTCCATCCTGAACATTACAGACTACAGTCACCCCTGTGCTTGAGGGATTGTGAGTCGGCGTTGTATTGATCTGGTTCCTCTCCGCGACAGATGCCCGGAATGGTTCGGTCTTTCAGGTTGTTGGCTGGAAGGCAGGATATTTTGCATCTTCAACGGGGTTGTCGCGGATGGGATTATTTAGGGAACGCTCACATTACCTACTCCTTCCTTCTTCACAGTGACGCTACCACTGGCGGCGAAATCGTCTGGACCTGCCCAGATGTCACCCCGAACGCTGCCATTTACTTTTATGAGTTCAACATCGACGGCACCAACAACACATGGACGACCAGGTTCACCATTGCTTCTTCTACGGGTGCTACCGTGAGTTTGTTTTTCCGACTTTCAACAATTTATTCCGAGCCTACATTCGTGGTCAGACGACTCCGACAAACTCGACCACAACCAGCGGGACGACAGTCGCATGGGGTAATGGAGTCCTTGCCCCTGACGCGACCGTGTCCACAGCTTCCGTATCTGGAGTCACATCGGGAGGTCAGTCATCAACTAACTTCCTCTTTCTGGCTGGCTGAATAATGGTATGAGCTATCTAGCGACCAGCACGGCGACGTCCGCCTCGTCTTCCGCCACTTCATCAGACGTTATTGTAGTCGAAACCGAATTGGCCGCATCAACCAGCGGTTCGGCGATCTCAGAGACCTCCAGCTCTAGTGCTCTGAATAGCGAGGCAACCACCGCCAGCAATGTGGTATCGAGCGCGAGCAATCTCGTCGCAAGCTCCCTCGCACTAGGTCTCGCCAGTGTCGGACTCGTCTACCTCGCTTGAGACGAGCTTCGTTGATTTATGATGAGCGGAAGTGAATGGAGACTATTGAAGTCGAGGGAAATTTTCAACGGACTTGCTGGATGAGTGTCAACACCCGGGCAGGAGTACTTGGAAGCTGTGAAAACCGCCTTGAGAATACGCTCTAAGCTAGCCCCAAGCCACGTCGAGGAGAAAGAACAAACGAGGGAGAAAGTCTACTGAACTTCTTGCGTACGGTTTGCCCCAGGACAATCTTGACTCCAGGGACGCTGACGCGCTGCATGCCTGCAACCTTGAAAGCGCGAGTGCCATGTCAATCAAAGATCAACGCTCCACATCGGTTAGCAGCCTTGTAGGTGACAACAATACTGCTGGGATTCGTTGCTGAGAGCTGGTACACAACACATTCTGGACCTGCCAGCGCCTGTTAAAGACTGCGACTTCCGGATCTATCATCTCACCGCCCGGCTCCGGCGGCGAGCGCACTAGGTCAACACAGGGTGATTAGGTCTGACGAAAGAAGTCAAAGTCAAACAGACGAACTTTGTTCGCGTCAAATTGTCTATGTCTGGTGATGATGCAGTCTCAGTCAGTCATCGTGAACGCACTTCTCTCCATGCGCCATCTTACAGGTCTGCAGCGTCTCGTTTCCCGCTTTTAGTTTTTCTCCTTCACCCTGTACAGCCGCCACTCTATCTAGAAGAGCTTTGACCAGAGTACTCGTCAGCGCCACTCTCAAGCATTGGACCTTTCCGCGCGCGAGTACCTCGCAATCCCTCCTGCAGCTCCCCAATCTCGCTGGAAATAGGAGCAAGTAGATTAGCGTTCTCAGACGCAAGAAGGGGCATAGTGAGCTCACCGGACGAGTTGCTCTTTCTTGATGACGGCTTGGGGATCAATGTCGACCTCCTCCGCCTCGGGTTCGGCCCCACCCCACGCCCCAGTATCAAACGCCGTCGAATCCGCTCTGGTACGATTCATTGTTGCGTAGACTTCCTAAAGATTGAGGTGGCCGGTTGAGGTGTCGACATCCAACCGCCGTTCCAAACGAGCGCTTTCTCCCAAGCGCCCCTGAGCTCTGCACCGAAGTACATGGCATTGCCAAATAGAAGCCATGCATTTGCATCGTTCTATCTGCATATGCATATGCACCACCTCCGGGATCACTGGTGTATACAGCTTTCGCAAATGCTGCATATACATTCATTTGTTTTGAAAATAGAGGCAAATTACGGGGTGTCGAAGCCTGGGGAGCCATTCTTATGCTTTCATCAAAAGAAAACTTGAACCCAGTCTCAAAGGAAGTGATTGCTCACAATCTTTGAGCCGCACAAAGCCTCTTGAGCCATGTCAATCAACGTAGATAGCGGCCCGGCGCCCGGCGTGGTCGTGAGGGGCGCCGTACCCACCTTTCAGAAAGGAGGACACAAAATTGGGAGAGTAAAAATGACAAGTGACCAGCTGATTACCCTCCACTTTCTATCAAAACAACTTCACCGTTTGCGACCGTTTTTGCTGCTTCACCTCCAGTGCAAATTCACCGGGGCGCTTGCAAATGCATCTATATTCAAGAGCTCCACCTCTAAATGTATGGCCTGCATATCGCCTTTTCTATTTGTATAAGTGCAGATAGAAAGTGCTATGTGCATGCATATGAAGTCCTATTTGTGCAAATGCACCTGTGAAATTCTCAGGAATCTATTTGGCAATGCCATGCCGAAGTATTTGAAAGGCCCGCAAAGGCCGCTTTTTGGGATTTTGCACCTGGCGGATCACGACAGGGATCCCTACGGTAGCGAACGTAGTTCCTAGACCTGCTTTTTCGATCACTTCGAGCGGCTTCCGCTATTGTCCAACAATTGTAAAGTACATCTACAATCTACTACTTCACCCTAACATTTAATGCAATGCCACCCCAAGATCCAACGCAAAACTCGGTCACTACAGCGCCCTATTCTCTTATCCGTAGACCGAAGCGGGTCGTGACGGCACGGGACGATCTGAGGAGGACGATGCCATGTGCCGGTGAGCTCTGGCGTTAACAGTGCGGATTGATCATTTTACTCACGTCTATCCAGGAATCCGAGTAAGAAGCGACTGCAAAAAGAAAGGGAGGTAAGTTTTCCATCTAAACTTCGTCACCACTCAGTTTTCCTCACTTTGCGACAGCGCCGTCCGTGAGCATCACTATATGGCTCGAGCCTGCAAGTCAATGATGTTAACGACGGCTATGAAATCAGAGGTTGTTCTCATACCATGCACCGTTTGCAAATCCGCGTGGCCACCTTTCACTTCGAGTCATTTCCCACGAAGTCAGCGAAAAGGGCAATCAGGCAGGCTGCTCATCAAACTCACAGCCTGTGAAACCATCCCGCCAGCCTTCAGCGTATTCTTGCCGGTACAAGAAGCCTTCGTCACTATCGCCTTGTAATATTAGTACTGGAGTCCGTAACTCTGCCCTCCGCTCGGCGGATATTCCTAATCCGTGTCTGCCGACAAAGTATGTAAAGCAGTTGCTTATCTCGTTCGATGAGCGTCCGGCTCCGTCTGAGAGCCAAAGTTTGTGGAGTCAGCCACCAGGCTGGGCACTCGAGAGCGATGGAAGTGACCGTACAGCGAGCCGCGATGGCGTTTGCCCAGCGTTTTGCCAAACTCGCATGCCTCTCGTCCTGACCAAATAACAGATCCTCTTTAACAAAAAGATTTGAACTTCAGTTTTTCTTAATGTTCAGGAACGGCTCAATCAGCCGCTGTGGGGGGACGGGGCTCACGTAGGGATTCGATGGCAAGAGGTGGGATCTCGCCTGTTTTATCGCCGCATCCATCCTTATTACTGCAAGCAAGCTTTGTCCAGGCGTCTTTCCTTTCATTGTGGGCCGGCCCGCTGCTTGTACGCGAGGATTAGCTCAAGACTCCGTACCCCACATCGAGTTGCATTGCCCGACTCACTCTTCTAATAGGTAACGGCCTGGAGAAACTAAGACGCAGCTTTCGACCTGAGAGACGAAAGATCAGCTGTCTGTGAAGGCTTTTTATCAGACTCAAAACAACACAAACCGCTTCTGGTCGCTGCCGAGAGACTTTACGTTAGCTTCACTTGAACATTGACATCCAGGCAGAGCGACGTACATCCAGAGCCATTAAAGTCACAGCAGTAGCACCGTGGGAACCCTCTCCAATCAACGAATACTTTTTGATCCCCAGGAAATCGATCGCAGCCAGGAAGCTTTTTGCACTGTCCTTCAGAGTGCGCGTATAGGGTATCAGCGCTTGCTAAGCTTGCGCCTCGCGACCCATAATTTCGGGTCGCCCGCCTGCCGAGCTTACCTGGATAGTGAAGGAATCCCGTGGCCCGCCTGTGGTCCGGCCATGAAACATCGCATCGAATGCAACTGTATTATACACATCGGTGACCCTCGTATCTGAGAACTGGGCGGCACGTTTCCGCGTTAGCTGTAGTCGTGGGGTGTCAGCCTCGCACTCGGAATGTGAGCTCACCTGAGGATACCAGCTAGTGGAAGAAAAGAAGGCAGAGTGAATGAAGACAAGGGTGTGCTTCTTCGGGTCGAGCGGAGTTGAGACTGGATCTGGTAAGCCGTCCGTGGAGCGAGAAGGTTTTGTGTAGTTCAACGGATTGATGACAGCCTGCGAAGAAGTTGCTCTATGAGCTTTAAAATCCAGCACGCCGATTACGAGCTGTTAGCGCTCCCTCCCTCGAGCACCACATCTCATGCCACTTTCAGAGGTCGCCTCGTTCTTTCTCCAGAAAAGCGAGAGTTTCCTTACGAACATGCGCATATCGAACTCAGGTAGATCGATGTACATCTTTAGCTCGAGGTCGACTCTTCAGTCGCGGGAAGATGTGGGTGAGCGGTTGGAGCGAGAGGCGGGGCGGCAACGGTGAAAGAAGTTGAGGGAGGTCGGATTGACGAGATATGCGCTCGGGTATCTACACCTGATGGAAGGTTTAGAAGTCGAGATGCGAAGGACAAGCAGGAACGCCGGAGGTCTTGTGGAGTGTGAGGAGCGGGCGGGACCTGAATCAGCCGGCACCCGCGGACCAAAAACGTGGACGCACCTTGCCGGCTGCCTGCGCGCTTGGAGGCGCCGGCGGCAGACTCCTTGAGCTTCGATACGCGCAGCTTTACGAAGCCTCTCTTCTTTCCCCATCCTTTCCCACAAGCCTCAAAAGTCCTCTCAGTGCACACTTTCACTCGTACTACCTGTCCTGGGGCTCATGATTGCTTTAACCCTACCGTCGTTCTCTCTCAGCATCCCCCACCACCACCATCCTCTTCTCTGCCGCCCATTTACCGATTCAGCGGCTTCTCGGGACTACAATCTCGACTCCTTCCTCACACCCATCAAACAAATCTCTCGAACAGGCTGGGACTTTGACAGCGAGGCAGCTGGCTTGCGCTTCGCAGCCGCCGACAGCAGCATGGCAAACAGTTCGGCATTTCGTGAGGGCGCGGGGAGGAGCGAACAGTTTGAGGACGAAGACGAGGCAGAGCTCGGGACGCCAAACCTCTCCCCGTCCAACTCCTGCGACTCGTCGTCCGATGATGATGAACTGTCGAACGCGTCGTCTGAGTGCGCTGAAGATTACTTTTCGGATCGATATGAGCGATTCCCCGAACTTTCCACCCACAACTCCCTTCTTTTCGACTCTGCACCTACCAACCCCACTCCTTCCTCTCCCACGAAGCGTTCTGCGCTGTCCCCACCACTCGAACGCCATCGCAAAGCGAAGTCTGCGAAGCGACCCCTCTACACACCACCTCCACTCCAACCCCTCCCGCGCTCGACCCGTCTTCCAGACCTCGTTGTCTCCTCTCTGAGGCGATCTCGACCACTTCCACCCTGTGTCACCGTATCCACCGCCGACCCCATCCCACTTTCGGGAAGCTTTGTCACCTTTAACGAGCGCGATGAGCTCGATCTGGAACTCGGGGACGAACAGGCATCTCCCGAGGATCCTTGGGACTGGGATTCCAACCAGACTTTACCTTGCCCGGCCAGTCCAGCGCGAGTACGACCGGCCTTTCTCGAACTTGCCGCACCTCCTCCTCCACCCGTCGCCCCGACCTCGCGGCCACGACTGGTCGCGAACACCGCCCAACTTCTCATGCTTTCCCTTGAGGCAACCATGGTAAGGACTGGGAAGATTGTTAGTCCCCTTCGACAGCGAGGAGTTGTCGTACGGAACGGACGCGCCGAGTGCGGGAGCCACCTTCGCATTGAAGTGCTTTAATACTTTTTCTTGACTCTGTTGTTTTTCTACTACTGCCACTTCTTTACTAGTTCATTTGTTGTTGCCATTGTTACCTACCGAAATCGATTCATTTCTCTTACCAGCCTCATTTCACTTCAACGGCTTGCGAAAAATCTTTCTATCGTCGCTATCCCAATGTCAACCAATGTCCACCGCTGCATTAAGGTTCCCTCTATCATCCCGGCTACTTACTAGCTTCCTGAAGTGTTTGATGCTCAACCCAATTTAGTCTGATAATAATGAGCGAACCGGATTGAGCAGGTCGTGATTGACCGGTTGACCAGGGCAGGTTCAGTTTTCCGGCTTGGCGACTTCGCAAAGGCCGGCCTTCGCAAGCGAAGATTTATAAGTCCCTCATCGCGTCCAAGAAGAATTTCCCCAGATGTGTGATTCTCTTATACAATGAGTCAGCCAACCCAGTGTGAGCCACGGGCAGCTGCTAGTACCTGATCCTCACTCCCGTGCGAAGGGAATTTATGTACAATATCGAAGTAATGTGTTTGGTCTCCATAGGTCTCCACAGTACCGTAGTTCTGGCGATTGCTGGCGACGTCCCCTGCCTCCTCCCAGAAGGTTCATGCTACTTTTCTCCATTCTGCATGCGCAAACCTTCTGCATACATACACAGCAAGCCTTGGTGAATGACTGGCCCCGCTCTTTCATGATCTTGGCGTGAGCTCGGCGCCAGCAAATCTTCGCACGGTAACTATCAGCACGAACAGTACAAGAAGCGTAGCTGTGTACATACACTCTCTTAAGCTACATATCAACACTGTCAGGCTATAGCAGATTTGAGCGTGTTTTGTGGACAAACGCTGTAAATTTGTCACCTCACTACTTGCTGCCACGACTCCACCATACTGTATTATAAGTGCTGTGCCTTTCCGATGGGATGTGAACCAGGCAGGACCAAACAGCGCTGCAAGACGCTTTTCAGGTGTTTGCAACCCTAGTTGGTCGATCTCGAGACCAGGACGTTGCTTGAACCTGATCCCGATTTACCACCCCCGGGACCAACCGTAAGCTTCTCGGGGACAAATGTCGACCTGCCTTTCCGCTACTTGAAAAGGCATTTTGTTGGAGTGAAGTCACATTACTGATAGGTGCTAAAGGTACGAAGTACAGCAAGAAACGTATCCGACCACTACGTCTTCGAGGGAACGGTGTCGTCGGGGCGAGTCGATATCACCTCGGCCTTGACACCGGCCCTGCCTAACGCAGTAATGCAAACGAGCTTAGCTTTCCGCAGAAAATTCCAGCCAATGGCAATCGCGAGCTCACCAGCGACAATTTCAAGCCCAAGTTCATCCTGTCTCACAGGAAGCATGAAGTCGCGGAACCCAAGGGCGTCTGACGCGTTTCATCAGCAGCCTCCACGATCTAGGAGAAGGAAGTGAATAATCAGGGCGTTGTACAGTCTCTAAGCTACGGAACGGCTCACCAAAAGCGATCGACCCCGCCAAGGTACCGTTGGAAAACATTCCACCTTTGCTCCACGCACAGCAATCTGAGGCGTTCACCTGCGACGTACTCCAGCACAATTCGAGTCGGTAAATCGGTCTCTTCCTGTGGAATGGAAACTTGAATGAGATTCGCTGAGATCGAATCTTTCATAACGCACGACTTACATCCGCCAAGGTGAGTATCTCAGCCGGTGATAAATCTGCGCGGTGAACTCGTGGGTCCAACCTCCTAGTCCTCGAAAGAGCCACAATGTCTCTCGAGACAAGCAAAAAGATCTCCCTATCGCTGTCAGATACAGCTCCCTCCTTTGCTAGACTTTCATCGCTCTCCTGCGCGTCGTCCCAGTGCCGATCCTGAAGCTTCGCCAGTCGAAGCCAAGTCCCTCGTGAACTTGTACCTCGATGTTGCCAAATGAGCGCGCACCATAGTCCCACCGAAACTTTGGCGTCCGCATCAAAGAAAAAATCACCGCCCTCCCGACCTTCCGATGCTGATAACGGTGCGTCGTCTCCTGCCTTAGCAACGACCAGTTGACGTACCTCTGCCACTTCATCCAAAAAGTCGAAGAAAGTGGAGAGAAATGCCGCCGAGTCGAAAGTAGAAACGTCCCAAGGGTTGGCCTCGACGATGAAGCCGTATTCGAGGAGTAGCCGAGCGTTGGATAGCGCTTCGCCGTAGGTGTTGTGGATCTCGAATCCTGGGGCAATATCGCAATGGGCGACGAGCTCTACCCTTTCGTCTTCATCCGCTTCTTCTGTTATTAACGTCGTATCTTCCGGCGGCCCCACTTTTCCTTCGCTCGACTCGTCGTTTTGCTCATGCTCGCACCAATCCCAGTGACCGCAAACAATACAGACCCACTCGTGGGACTCCAAATGAACGTGTGGCGAGTCAGTAGAATGGTTGAACAAGTCAAAAAGAGGAACAAGGGCGAGATGATGGAAATTGTCGATGAGGAAAGCGCGCGAAGTAACGTGAGCGAAAGAGCGGAGGAAGAGTGGAAAGGTGGGCGGCGCAGCTGAGATGGGGAGGAGTCTGGATACGAATGGAAGGACGTGATTGGTGTAGATGATCGAGAGGGTTGCCTGAAAAGCAGCAACAGAATGAGATGATGGTGTGGCGACGGTCTTCAAGGTGTGCGCAGCAAGTGAGAATGTGACACACATGCGACAAGCCCAAGCGGTTTATCTCGCGCTCGAGTTCAGTTCCAGCAGCCCACGAAGAGAGGTGGCTGTCAGGGTGCCAGATGGCCGCGACGGTGCTCATGTCCTTAGGCAAGTGCTCGAGATAAACGCTCCATCGCGAGTGCTCTCCGATGAGCAGTTCGTAGAGCACGCAGGTCGCGAGGCGGAGTGTCGGAGTGGCCACTTGTGTCGGAAAAGAGTCGTAGTGTGCCGCAAGCGATGAGGTGCGAGGCGAAAGCGTTGAGTTCTTGGGTGCGGAGGCGACTACTGCGTGCAGAGAGATCTTCGAGGTGGAAGCGACTGAGAATGACTCGGATTCTTGAGCGCGAATTATTCTGGCGGCTGGGCTTAGGCGAATGTCGATAGATTTGAGATATTTGTCGAGTGTGGTCATGAGTGAAGGACCGGGCGGCAAAGGGATCGCCGACAGGACAGAAGAGAAGCTGGAAGGGCGGCTTTCGAAACGACTTGTTGTCTGCGATACTGACTGTTCGCAACCCGCAACAAAATGGCTTCACTGGACTCACCGACACTAGCGAACGATGATAAGAATCATTCAATGCACAACCTCTTCGTCCAACCGCCAGAGGACTACCGTCTCACAGTCGACGAAGAAGCGTCATCCTCTCCACAAGGCGGCCGCGACTCTCCAAATCAATCAACTCGCAACAACAGCATCTCGTATGCTCAATTACCAGGAGGTCAGCCTGGCACTCAATCACTCGACATCGCATCACATCCTGCACTCCCAGTACTGTGCTATTGCGTAGCTAGCATCTGCATGACCGTTATCAATAAGGTGCGCACTCAAGCCTTGCACCCGGGCGCTCTTAGGTCAGGTTGAGCAGTAGGAACTGGTCCTTTGAGGGCTACCGCGAGGTTCGCGAGCTTGAGTTTCCGGTACAGGTGTGAGCGCGGGCGCAGCACAAACGCGGACGCGACGCAGGCACTCTCTGAAAAGAACTTCGCAGCGACTTCCTCAGAGGAAGCAGGCTGACATCTTGAGAACTTTCATAGTTTGTTGTCAGCGGGGCGCATTTTTCGATGAATTTTTTGCTTCTCGCAATTCAGTCGTCAGTTTGCGTCTCCTGTGTCTTTGCTTCAAAACGACTTGGGGTAAGCCTCTTTTCTTTTAGTTAAGCTGTCCAGGATGATTCAACATCTGAACAATTTCGGGCATTAGATTATCACATTTCGAGACCTCGACAAAGACGACGCGCGCAAGTGGTTTCCAATATCCTTCCTCCTTGTAACAGTCATCTACACCGGATCAAAATCCCTCCAATACCTCTCCATTCCCATCTACACTATCTTCAAGAACCTTACCATCATTTTAATCGCATACGGCGAGCTACTATGGTTCGGAGGATACATCACGGCTCTCACAATGGTCTCGTTCGCGCTTATGGTGCGCCGAAACAATGAGGAAAAGTGTGAAGAGGGGCTGACATTTGTTTGAGGGGTCTCAAGGTGGTATCGAGCCTTGCTGCCGCCTGGACGGACATTGCTGGTGCAATTTGGGCACCACCGATAGCGCTTGCGATTGACACGGCCACGAAGAAATCAAATATTGGCTACGTCTGGATGATTGTCAGTGTTGATTTTTTTTGTTAGGATTAAATTATTGACTTCCGAGTGAAACCAATACAGACCAATTGCTTCGTATCAGCAGGCTACGTCCTTGCGATGCGCAAGCGAATCAAAGTCACCAACTTCCGAGGTAAGCCAGCTTCAGATACAAGCCCTAATGAACTCGCAACCTGATCCTCTCCCCGACTTTTTTTTCAAGATTGGGACACGATGATGTACAACAACCTTCTCTCGATCCCCGTCCTCGTATTCTTCTCCGCGACCCTAGAGGATTGGAGCGCAGAATCTTTGAGCGCCAACTTGTCCGTTGCTTCGAGGCCTATGAATCAAACCGACGGCATCACTTACAATGCCTATCAATTTGCAGCCCGCCTGAATCAAAAAACGTCTTACTGTTCGCCATTTGCATTTCCGGTGCGGCGGCCGTCTTCATTTCCTACACAACAGCCTGGTGCTTGCGTACAACCTCTTCCACAACCTTCAGGTAAAGGGATATCGTGTGCATTTGACTTTTTCGACTGGAGAGCTGACACAACGTTTTTGGCAGCATGGTGGGCGCTCTGAACAAGCTGCCCGTCGCAGCGAGCGGTATGATCTTCTTCGGAGACGCCGTCACTTTCCATAGTGTGATGGCCATTATCCTCGGATTTGTGGCGGGACTCGTGTATTCCGCTGGTGAGAGCGTTTTTCACGTCGCTTCCTACGAAGATGCCGCTTCTTTGTTTCCCACTGGCTGACGCTCTCCTTCCCCCACCCAGCCAAATCAGCTCAAGCAGCCACAGCCAAGCGTACGTTATACGCTGATTGACTCATGAAGTCTTCGCCGCTTACATTTCGACTACTTTAGTTGTCGGTCCACCAAAACCGGTCGAAATGGGCAAGTCACGTTATCTTCTTCCCAAGGAAGAGGGGCAGATCCTAACTTTTCTTCTGTCTTTGCCATTTTTTGCCATTGCACGATCTTTCGTTGTTGATTTTCGACTATGCAGACCGCCCACGGAATCGAGCTCCTTCGCTGGTCCCCGGACTCGCGAGGTAGTGTCTTTGCGACGGATTGCGATGGGCTTCTTGGATAGTTACTCGAACCGTGGAATAAAAGGCACCTTTTTTCTTCCTTGAAACCCGGCAGAAACAGTCAGAGGGGATCCGGCCTGCTTCGCGGCGAGTATTTTCAGACACACGAGAAACACGCTCATTTGAGAGACAATAGCGTATCAAAATAAGCTCTTTACAATGATCCCTCTACTGCGGTAACTCGCAAAGTCCATCTGCCAGGTCAAAGAGCCCGTCATTAGGACTTGTTAGCAGCCTTCTCCGCCTGAGCCTTTTCGTAGACCGGGTCGTTGAGTCCTCTGCGGTTTCGAAGAATCTCGATCGCGTAGAATTGTAATCGAAGACCTGTAGGGTGGAAAAGAATATCAGAACGTTGTTGTTAGCGGGCGGTATTCTGCGCTGCGAAGTGGAAGGCCGAAGACTTACCGAAAATTGAGTTTGCCTGGGTGTAGTCATCTGTGCAGTCTGCTCGGATGAGGGTTCCAAAGTTGTAATCATCAACTGTGTTGCAAGGAAAAAGGTAAATACACCGTTTGGTTTCCGAATTCGCCGTCGCGGCAGCACGCCAGCATCAACGGGAGTGGAAAAACGCTTACCTTTGCCATCAAACGGCATGAGGAACTCTCTCCATCGCTTCTTTCCTTCCGGTGACTTCATCTCCTCCTCATTCAAGTTCTTCAACGCCTCGTCGTTATTGGCGAGCTCAGGGAAGGCAGCAGTGAAAGCCTCAATGATCTCGTCATCAAATCTGCGCAGGAAGCATTGTTATCAGTTCCAAAGTTTCTTCGGAGAAATTGAGGACCAGTCCGCACTTTGTCAATCGCTTGAGGGTGGAAGGTCGAACGGCGGTAATGAGGTTGAAGTAAGTCTCTGCTTGCTCGAACGCTACGACGGCGAACTGCATTTCGATCTGTAGACATCATTTAGCTTGTAAGTACCTAGAGCTGGGTATAGCCTGAAGTTCGACGCTCACCTCCTCTGCGTTGGGTGCCTCTTCAGCCTTGAAACCTGCTGGGATTGTAGCTCCTGGCCCGGCTCCGGCGACTCCTGCGAGGTCTTCGAGATCCATTATGAAAAGATTGGTTCGGGTTGGTTGAAGTGGATGAGGATGGAGTTGGTCAAGGAGGACAGCGGCGAATGTCTTACACCTGTACCAAACAATCTTTCTCCTCTTCTTTTCGGTCTCCTGTCAGACTGCGACCGGTCCCGGCAGAGGATGAGAGGCGGGTTCTCGTCTTCTCCTTAACCAATTCGAGATGACACGAAATCCTTGAGTTTACCGTCCTAAGCACCTTCCATTCAAGTACCTCGTCAGTCCAGCCGACGCCTGGGGCGTGAAGCATGCCTCCGAGCCATGTTTTTGTTAGCGGCCTGTCGACCTCTTCAACAACAGCGTCTCTCTCTGCCGCTATCGCCCCTCACATAAGCGCCCTCGCGACCTCGACTCAAGCCTTCGTCGTGAAACGCATCGAGCCTCGCAATCCCATTTCCGACCGTCCGCCCCATGCGGTCCTGGTCGTCGCCTCGGAGAACGTTCGGCTACTCTTTTTGACCGCACACGGTCGACAACAAGGTCTCAGCGGGATAGAAGCCGACGGGAGGGAGCTCAGGTTCGAGGCTTGGATCACTGGCAGGCCGACTCATCGAGCAGCGGAGGAAGAATGGCTGAGCAAGATTGGGGGCGGCGCTGGTGCGCCCAAAAGGATGCCCGCGGATCCTCAAGCTCTTCCGACGGGTTGTTTGGACATGGGACCAATTCCAATCATCCTTTACTCATTCGGGTCTTGGAGAGGAGAGAAGGTGTTTGCGGCTGGAGGGGAAACGAGGCCGATTGACGGGCAGATCTCCTTTGAGAAGTTCATGGGTGGACAGCCGCACTTTGTTGTGCGGATGAAGCATGACGAGCCTTCAATGGAGCGGAGTATTTCCTCTCCGCTATCGAACGTCTCGAGCGTCCAGGCACGAAGGATGAAGCCAGAGCTTTTTGTGACTTTCCGCCACCCGCCAACGTTCGAGGCTAGGAAATTGGACGAACACGGGCATCCGTCAAAGTGTGACCGAAGAGAGCGGCGGACTCCTCTAAAAAAGGGTACCACAATCCGATTCAAGTTCGGCAATATGGAGGACCGAAACAGCGTCATTCGGAGAGCGAAGCGAGAAGGAATCGTTGTCGGAGAAGGTCCTGCGAAGCTCGTTCATCAGCCGTCCGCACCCACCATCTACGGAGTCCTTGAGGCTTGGATGCGCAACAATACGATCCCTGTATCCTTCCAAGTAGAATGTTTACTTCAAAACTCGCACCTAGACGGGGGACAGCTCCTCGAGCTCATCCCGTACATCACCAAGGTCGTCAAACGGCGAGGACCACAGGCGACCGAGAAAATCCTGGTTCGCTTCAAGGATCAACTCATCAACGAGGAGACAGATCCATCGACTACCTTCGCCCTCGAGGACAGTGATGATGACATTGTCATCGTAGAGGCTGGAAACCTACAGGGCTTCGGCCGTATCAATCGTCAAAGGTACCTCACTCTGGACCAGCTTGAAATTATACTCAAATCAGCGGAGGCAGCGTACATTTCCAACCCGTCACCGTTCTCAGACCAGAGCGACAATTTAGTCTCACGCCATGTCGTCCTCCGGCCCACCGGACTTTCACTCCTTGGTGCGGGCTTTACCCTCATGTACTGTCAGATACCTCACTGACGCGAACTGTTAACAGGGCCGCTTCCTGAGGACACCAACGCCATCTCCCGGAAGTACAACCAACCTTCCCAATTTCTTCGCGTCGCTTTTCGTGACGAAGACGGCAACACGTTTCGCGAACTCAAAGGGCTCGACGTGAAAGGGTTCTTGGAATCCCACGTTGGGAAAGTTATGAGAGGCGGACTCAGTCTCTGTGGTCGACGCTTCGAGCTGCTAGCGTGGTCGTCGAGCTCTCTCAAGGTGCGTCTTCGCTGAGACGTTGAGTGGGTGCGCCACACGTTTTGAGTATCTTTTAATAGGACCACATTGCATACTTCGTCACGCCATTCAATGACACCGACGGGAGCCTAGTTACGGCGCATAGCATTCGCTCCTCCATAGGCAATTTCTCCAAAGTGATTCACAACCCGGCAAAATATATGGCCCGCGTCGCACAAGTCTTTTCTTCGTCCAAGCCGTCCATCACGCTTCAACCATCCCAAATCATCCTCATTCCCGACATAGAGACCAAAGATCCTACGACTGGGAATATATCTTGTCACAGCGACGGTTGTGGTCTCATTTCACCGGCATTAGCTCGTGATATCGACAAAGCGTACTCGCCCAACCTCTCGCCAGCGCAACGCAAACGGCGTGTAGTGCCTTCCGTGTATCAAGTAGGTGGATTCTAATTGCACTGCTATTCTTTCGCTGACCACAAGCCTCGATAGATACGGCTTGGGGGAGCAAAGGGCGTCGTTTCGGTCGATCCTACATTGGAAGGCCGGATCATCTGCATCCGACCCAGCATGTCAAAGTTCGACGGCAATTCGCTCACCCTCGACATCTGCAGCGCGGTCGCACGCCCCTTGCCAGCTTACTTGAACCGACCTCTCATCAAAATTCTGGAAGACCTCTGCGTCGAGCCTTCGACCATTATCGCTCTACAGAAGAAAACTCTGGCCGAAATCGGGAGAGCAAACAAGTCTTTCGGAGTGGAGAGTGATTATATTGAAGAACTCTGTCTCGCTCAGGCGTCCAGGCTCGCCGAAACTTTGCGCAACCTTTCGGCTAGGCTACCGAGAAGAAACTCTTGCGAACCATTCCTTGACCGGTGTCTCGCCATAGTCGGTGAGCCCGCCTATTCAACGCCCTTTTCAGGCCGATGAGACTAACGTTGTAGAGTTTGTGTAGGGGTGCACGCACGCCGCGAATTGAAATATCGAGGGAGGATCCCTTTGCCAGGCTGTTACCAGCTGATAGGGGTGACAGATCCAGGAAGCTACCTTCAGCCCGGAGAAGTGTACGCCTGCATCAAAGAACCAGGCAAGGAGCCTGTATACCTGGAGGGTCATATCGCAATTTCCAGGAGTCCGACTATGCATCCGGGCGACATTCAACTCGTTCGGGCAGTTGGCCAGCTTCCTGAGGTAGTTTTGACTCGCTTCTCGGGATTGGAGAACTGCGTTGTCTTCTCATCGCAAGGTGTGTGTTTTCCCGCTCGTTGCGTTATTCGTACTAGGCTTACAACGATCTCGATGCCCAGGCCCTCGTTCTCTTCCATCCTGTCTCGCCGGTGGAGATCTCGACGGCGATTTGTACCTGCTCATTACGAATCCAAGCTTGTTTCCGACCACGTGGGCTGAACCAGCTTCGTACGAGCCTTGCCCCGCGAAGCACCTTCCCCGGGACGCCACCATCGATGATGGCATCGATTTCTTTCTGGAATGTGTGTTTGATTCCATTCCTTCCAGTGATATCTTTGACTGACATCAGCGTACAGATATGCTAGAGGAACGCACCGGACGAGTCGCAACTGCCCACCTGGCGCTGGCGGACATCGAGCGCAAGGGGGTCTTCTCACCTCACTGTTTGGAGCTGGCGAACCGACATAGCGACGCTGTCGACTATGCCAAGTCAGGCGTTCCTGTCCCGGGTCGGGCCATACCCTTCATTGCCCAGCGACCAGATTACCTTTCCGACGTTGCCACGAAAATCGAAGGAACACACTACTACAAAAGCCAAAAGGTTCTCGGAGTATTGTTCCGAAGCATCGACGAGTCGATGAAAGGAAAGCGCTCAACCTCCTTCGTCTCCAAAGCCGCCCTCGATCCTGGAGATGCACTACAAACGATTCTCGAAGGCGAACTTCGCGGCCACCATGTATCGACCTCGCCAAGTCCGCAACTTATCGCACAGCTGCACAAACTTCTAGATCTATTCGCCGATGAACTTCGAATCGTTTGCCGCTCGCAAGGCGCCCTCGCCATCACCGAAGAAGAGGCGTTCGTCGGGTGCATCGAGGGATCCGGAGCGAAGGAGGACCGGCCACGGCGTGACCTCACGATGCGAATGCGGGAACGAACGAGCGCCCTCTTTGATATGTTAAGGAGTAAGATCAAAGGAGGGGAAGATAGGACGGCGAAGGCCAGGGCAAAGCGAGCCTGGGCGGCTTATTTGGCTGCAAAGAGTGTGGGAGGGAAGAAGAAGACTCCGTTTGGTGCGGGGTCGTTCGGCTGGCTCGCGGTTTCGGTGTTGTTAGAAAGTCTCGAAGAGCTCGACGACGCTTGGTGAGTAGATTTGGATGTAAGGTTCATAGGTTGGAAATCACACGGAGCGCTTGGTCGTCTACCATTTCCATCCGCCGACCGCAACGTTGATCATAGGCCGAGCCTTGCCAACTCCGGTACCATCCCTCTCACAAAGACCCCGAACACTAGCCCGCCATTGATCCTTCTTCCTCTGTCTCCTTCGCTCCTCCTCGGTTTCACCCTCTGCTAGCAAGATGTGGAGTTTTGAAGATGGGTGATGCTTGATTCCACGTCGACCGCGACCCTTGATATCGAGGCGCTTGAGAGAAGGACCTTGCGAGGTCCATGATTGTGCTGTTATTCGAAGCGTTGATTAAGTAGGCGAACGGGAGTAGAGAATGGGAAGAGGCGTACCGATGACTAGCTTGTCGCGGTTCATTCCCTTGGCGATTGCGTGGTCACGAGCAAGAGCGAGCATGGAAAGTAAACGAGATGCTGGCTTTTTCGGTGAAACCTAATAAAGGATTACAGAATACGATGTCAGCTTAAGTGCGCTGGTGCGCCATGGTCTGTTGAAGACGCGAAACGTTCTCTCGAAGCGAGAAAGCCTTCTTGCGAGCGTTCCCAGTCGTGCGAAAGCGAATGAAGGCTGTTGAGAAAGACCGATTCACTCACCTGAAGCTGCAAGACACCCTCGTCCGCCGTCCTCCCAACGATCAACCTCCCGAGGTCATTCAGCTTCCTCCGACTCGTCTTGAAATTTGCCGTGCTAGATTTGTGCTACCAAAAGAAACACGGAAAACAACCTCAGTCAGTTTAACGCTTGTCCCCTGACCCACTTTCTCTCAACCGAAGTCCTCACAAAAGTCGCCTTCTTCTTCTCCCTCGCCCTGGCCTCTGGTCTACTCAAAACCGCCTCACTCTCCTGCGCAAGATCGAAGAGACCTTTTCCAGCTTCTGGCTCTGAAGGGGCGGAAGTCGAGGATGAAGAATCGGAGTCTGGCTTGGCCGAGCGGGAGGGGAAGAGAGATTTGAGGTTCGGCAGGGAGAAAGAGGCGTGGCGGACTTGGAAGTGCTGCGGGGAGAATTGCTGGCGAAGGGAACGGGATAATGGCGCGAACATGCTCGTCATGGATGGTGGGGGCGGGAGGAGTACACCAGGTGCCGGTCTTGAAGCCCGCGCCTAGTTCGCGGTCCCCTGAAGCCCAAATTATCTTTTTGCAGGCTCGCGCTGTGGATCTATATCTTCTTTATCGAAAAGGTAGCAGAGGTGTACTCAACGTAGCCCAACACATCTGACTTTGAAGGGGCCAGTTCCTTTGAACATCGAGCGGCGCGTCTCGTTTTAAATGGTGACTCCAGGCATAAATCATAACACTGACCCGTGAAATGCCCCGTACGGAACCGGAAGGAAAACACTGCCGGCCTGTTGTGACACAGGCAAAGAGTATAATCGCGCCAGTCGGCGAGATTGCTTCAGGAAGCCTGCCGCGAACGACACTGACTACTCGCCCTTTTCGAATCCAACGGCCGAGCCATTTTCTATAAAGTTCAAACAAGCTGCGAAACGTCAGTTCGGACAAGGTCAAGAAGACATACAATACATTGCTCAAAGGTCTTGCGATGTGCTCCTTGCGCACTGCGTGGTGCGACACCGTACCCATCCGAGCCCCCCTTAATCGTCCCGCTCGTCCCTGAACCTCGGGTTTTGCTGCACGAAGTCAAACACACATCAGCAAACGCCGGGCGAGCGATTTAAAGGTCGCGTTTGAAGGTCGCGGGTCCATAAGACTCACCTCGTCCCCACCTCCAACACCACTTGGAACATCTCCACCACGTCCAGCTTCATGATCTCCACGATACAGCTCGTCTTGTCCCTTTTGCCTGTCTTCTTCCATCTCTTGCCTTGTCTTCAAGTGTCCCCATCCACCTGCGAAACATTCAGACGTTTCAGTCAGCCTTCTGATTCTAGCACACAGAGGAAATCCGTTACGCACCTCGACCCGAATCAAAGTCCTCTCGGTATTCATCCCGCACCTGTCCACCAGACTTTCCACGCCCGTACTGCCTTCCATCTAGGAAACCTGGATCCAAGTCAGCTCGAACGATTCGCTCGTCGAGCTTGGTTCCCGAGATGTAACGGAGGGAGGATAGAGCTTGATCGTGGTGGAAGAATCTGAAGAAGATTAAGAGGAAATGTGAGCCATTGCTGATTTAGTAAAGCGGTCACGCGAGCTTACTCTACGAAGCAAAAGCCGCAAGGTGTCTTGTTGTTTCGATCCAAGCCCATGATGATACGTTTCACTCCTCCTACTCTACTGAATAGCTCATAGATCTGCTCTTCTGTGGTCTGTAACAATACGAAAGCGTGGGGCGGGGGCGGCAGCAGGACAGAGCAGGACAATGAGTGATCTGGGATGCGGTGCTTGCGCGATTATAGGCGCAAGGAATCTCGAGACTCACGAAGAATGACAAATTGCCTACGTAGACGGTTGAACTCTCGCCGAGGTTGTCATGCTGAGTTGCGACTGAGAGTTGTGACCTGCTGTCGCGGTACGACGAGTACGAAGACAAGCTTTGGCAGACGTTCATCCCGGCAGCACGGCTGGGGTGTGAGCTAGACGCAAAAGCTGGAGTGGCGCTAGAAGGTGACGCTGGCCTCGCACACACAGCGGCGAAACGTGATGTTGCCTGGCACCGAATTCCGACACTGGGCGCGCGTTTGATCTCCTTACAGTACATACCTCCACATTCTCGCCTCCACTCTGCATCATCGCAGCCTTCCAACCTCTTCCATTAACTCTCATCTCGAAATGCACCCATCCCTCATACCAGGAAACGTCGCTGTCATCACAGGAGCAGGTGTAGGTGGCATTGGATACGCCACAGCAGTCCTACTCGCTACACGCTACCAACTCAGAGTCGTCCTCGCTGACATCTCAGCCAGCGCCTTGACGGCGGCTCACGATGGTCTCATTGCGGCGGTAGGTGGTTGAAATCTATCGAAAGGATGGATCTCACTGAATAATAATATTACAGGGCGTAGCCGAAAGTGACATCGTCGCTCGTGAGACCGATGTCTCCAGCTTCGAGGATATGAAAGCTCTCGCGGATGTTGCCTACGAGGCCTATGGTCATGTCGATTTCCTCTTCCTCAATGCTGGAACAGGTGGTCCGAGCAAGGACTTTGCTCCCGGAGGAGATATGGAGGCGTGGTCAAAGACGCTCTCTGTCAACCTCTTCGGAGTTTTGAACGGAACTCAGGCTTTCGTGGATAAAATGGTTCAGCAGGTGAGTTGAGGTTGAGAGTTAACTTGGTGTTTCGCTGAATTGTTTGACTGTAGGGAACTTCCGGTGCCGTCGTCATCACTGGCTCGAAGCAGTAAGTAATCGCCCAGAAGCACCGAAGCCGACTTGCTAACGTTCGACCATCTTCCAGAGGAATAACCCAGCCCCCAGGAAACCCGGCCTGTTTGTGACATCCAGTTCTTCTCTCTTATCCCAACCCACCGAACTAAAAGGCCCTCGTCAAACCAGACAACGTCTCTAAATCCGCCGTCAAGTCTCTCGCCGAGTCGCTCGCTCATTCCCTTATTTCAACTTCCTTAACCGCCCACCTCCTCGTCCCTGGATACACCGCCACAAAGCTCACCAACGGTGGAGACATCCCTTCTCTCGACAAGAAGCCCGCCGCTGCTTGGACAGCCGACGAAGTCGCAGAGGAGTTGTTCTCGCGCATCGAAAACGAGTTCTACATTATTTGTCCGGACGTTAGTCCAAATTCCTTTCTATTTATTGAGGTGTGGTTCTGATTTCGTGAATTGGAATTTGGGAACACAGAACGACGTTACCTGGGAGCTGGACGCGGCGAGGATAGAATGGAACGCCAACGACATCTTGCAGAAGCGACCAGCACTCTCGAGGTGGCACCCTGATCACAAAGACGCCTTCGCCAAATTCGTGGAAGAGAAAGTCAAGAAGTAGTAGCCTTTGTGATTGTACGTAGTTGATTATTGAACAAGATCTGGCGCTGGATGGCGTCCCAACGTGACCTCGACTCGCCTCGAAGCTCTTTTGGCGTATATTTCTGAATTACTAGCTCGGTCAAAAAGTATGAAGTTTTCTTGATGGGGTGTCATATTCGACAACGTTCGCACACCAGTCTCGAATTCACCGCGACTTGCGCGAAGGAGCCGAGAGAAATAGACCACTGCGTAGTGGCAAACATGATGGAAATTGGACCCATTCGCCGCAGGATTAACTTGAAGGCCTTTTGCAACCTTTTGGATCTAATCTATGTAAGCCCGCTGTCCACTTTTGTCAGCTCAGGAAATCGAATCGTATGAGGCGCAGGGGGGGGAAGGTAGATCAAATCATCAGCAAGATTTCATGCAATACCTACGACCTCACAAATTACGAAAGTTTTTCACTCCACAAAGTGAAGGGGGAGAGGGAACTACCCCACTCCCGCGGACTGCAACCGCCGCTCACCTCCTATCCCGCCGAACGACCTGACGAAGCACCGAAATCGGACCATCCAGGTATCGACGCAACCGCAAGCAAAAAACTCAGCAATGAACAACGCGTCTAATCCCACTTGCGAAAGTGAAAGAGGCTCGTGCCCCAAGAGCACTCAAGTCGTCACCGTGCTCCCGAGTTGGAACTCCTCTCCCGCTTCCAACAACAATTTCATCGGGAAGTGCCACCTCGGCCAGGAACGGCTACCATATATCAACGACATGTGAGCATTGCGTTCATGACAGACACTTCTGATGGATGGAGAGCGGCGAGGCGAAGGCGGGTGAGACTTGAGCGCGTGCGTGAGCAGGGTAGAATTTGGGCGGGTCCGGGCGACTCACGGGGCCACTTGGGGCGTTAGGTAACCATGGGAGGGTGTATGGGAGCCGGTACAGTCCTCTGAAGGCATTCGCCCGGCGTGGAAGCGGACTGGAGAGAACAAGACGGCAAGGCGGCGCGAAGTGGTGGCGCGACGTTGCTCGGTCTGGCAATTTCGTGACGCCTTTATCTCGTGAAGGAAATATTTCGGTCAGGGCGAGCCATGCCGAGCAACCTGCCGTGGGGGGGTGTGGAACGCAAAGTGCCTCACCACTTCGTAGAGCGCTTGCTGACTTCCTCACGCGCACAGCTTACGACCTATCTTACGACCTCACGAATTTCCTTAACGACCAACTTAGTTAGTCCATTCGAGGCCTAGCGAAGCCATAGTCATGCTGACGCAGCTCATAATTAAGATCTTGAGACGACTTATTAAGTAAAACCCTACCCCACGAATGGCGCCCCCTCCTCGCAAAGTCTCACACCTTGTATCCTTCTTTGAGGCTCCTGTGACCGACCCTCCCGCTCCCCGTCCGACACCTCGCTCTCGAATCGTCTCACCGTCGACTTCCGCTCCCGCGAATGCCTCTCCCACGCCAGCCCCGACCCTGACCCCAGCTTCGACTTCCTCTTCCACCCTTTTGAAAGGCGAAACCAAATCGCTGTTCATCCCAAAATCTTCGGCTCCCAAAATCGTGAGATCTGGAACGGTGTCAACTCAAGTTCGCAAGTTTTCATCGTCGCCGGCAGGTCCAGATATCACGGATGCGGAGAACGCGGCAACTACGCAGAGGCAACCGCCGAAAGTTGAAGCTGGAGAGGCGAGAGGGAGCCTCAGTACAATGGATTGGACGGAGCGAGCGAGGACTTCGCCCGTTGACAGCAAAGGACCGCCTACCGCTGCCGCTCCACACACAAAGCCGACTCTCCAAACCTCCCAGCGACCCACCTCTATCGTTAAAGACGCTTTCAAACCCGTCCGAATCGCACCGAGACCACCGCAACCTGTGAGCACCGCGGGGCAACCAGCCAAGACTGTCGTCGTGCCTGCGAACGTCACCAGCGCGAGCAATGGCGGACAAACATCGTTTGCTATTACAAAGAATGTGCCCGACCTAAGCAAGCCGTCGTCCTCGTCATCACCTCAACCCATCCATGCGGTCCAGCCTCCCAAGGTTGCCGTCGCTCCCAATACTAGCACTCCAGGATCGACTGCGAAGGAAGTGTCGGAGAAAGACGGGGAGCGCGAGATTAAGCAGGTCAACCCTGAAGAAGGTAATGCATCGGAGGTAAAGGAGTCGAAGGAAATTATCCATTTCGCCCTCGAAAAGGTGGCAAATATCGCCTCGGTACCGACTTCAGATCTCTCATCCGCGCCACAACCGTCAAAGTCAGTGGCTGAGACCGCCGTCGAGTCTCCTCCGGGTCCAATGTCTCTATTTCTGGCCTCTTTAGTCGCCGACGAGTCAAAGCTCTCTCCTGCCGAGGCCCCATTCTCGATCACTTCGCCACCGACACCTGTCACTCCATCGGCTTTTCCTCCACCCAAAGTCGCTCGAAAAGCTGTGCCCTCGGCCGAAGAGCCATCACCGCTCTCTTCAATCTATCCTTCAGGACAGAGTCTACCACTTCTCAGCCCTCCTCCCATGATCCCGCGCGTTTCCTACGCTTCTACCGGCTCCGACCCATCCGAGTACTCCCACTCCAAACCCTCCCGCCCATCTCTCCATCGATCTCTCACCAGCGTCAGAACAACTCTCAATCTCCCCGCGGCAGTCATTTTCACTCACGATGCTGCACCGCTCGTGCTGCCCGCGCTTGACGCCCAGCTGAAGTCGCTCCCAGTCACGGAGTTCAGCAGGCCCCAAGATGTCCTTTCTGAGGAAGAGATGCAAAGCTGGAAAGAGTGGTGTTTGGGGCCGAGGGATGGGGCTTTCTCGAGGATGTGGAAGAGCGTTGTTGGCAGCGGAAAAGGAGGTGGAAAGTACGTCGATGTCGAGAAGCAAGGAAAAGAGGCGAACCGTGGGACAGCTGCCGCTGACGAGAGGCTCCTTATCTTTCCTCCCATGCACCTACTCCCGACTGGACTTACCGTCACGGATCTCAAGCTCAATCGGTGGAAAGCAAGACCCATCGTCACGCTGAGCTCACTCATGTCGACGCTGACAGATAGCATCATCGCTGGCGAAGGCTCGTCGTCGGGAATATCGTTACAGACCGTCGAGAGCTTCAGAGATATTATGCAGTGAGTTGTGGCATGAGAAGTTCTATCTCCTGGACGTTACTAACGACTACTCGCTCAGGATGGTCTCCCTGATCATGAGTGGCTCTGCTTCTTCTCTTGTCACGACCGGCTGGTCGAAGAAAGTTTTCGTAACCCTCCCCGCCATCATCTCCCTCGACTTCGTCTCCGCCTTCGGAATGGCCCTCGTCTGGCTCTGGATCTTCACCGGAATTGCACTATTCGCCGTTTACGAACTCTGGCGCTTCACTGGTCGATTTTCCTCCGCTCCGACGACAAAGTCTACCGGTGAAGGTCGTGATTTTGAAGCTGATTCTACCGAGCGCCACTTCATTCCAAGGATTCGCAACAGTCGAGGCTACAAGATCACCATTACTTTCCTCGCGACTTCGCTTTACCTTCCTCTCAGCAAAGTTGCCATCGGCGCTCTTGCTTGGACTTCCGATTTTTGGGTCGTCGTCAATCCGTACTTGACTGTCGATAGCCCAGTGTTTATGACATTGGGTGATCCGAAGGTTTACTACGGAGCAAGTGACTTTTGCTACCGGACGACCATGAAGAGGCCCGAGGGATTGAAGAACTTCAACTGGGCATGGGTCGTTTTGCCAGTGGCGATGAGCACGGTAGTTTGGCTCACTTTCTTTTTGCCGTGAGTGTGCTGTTTTCTCGCGCAACCACACCCAAACTGACGGGTCACTTGTTTTGAAGATGGCGACTTTATCAGGTGGTTCGAGCGGAAGCGCCCAAGGTGGACAAGTACACAGAACTGGGAGAGCTGAGGTGAGAGCCAGATTTTCCAAAATTGTTGCTATCGACTTAACGCCAGCATGATACGCAGAAGGGATCAAACGGGGGAATACATGCGTCTTTTAGACGAGGACAAGAGCGTGTTCTCTTTCCTCTATCGTGGTGCGTTTTGATCGGCTTGCCAATCTTTGGAACTTCCCTCACGGTCCTTTCTAGATTATCGTCGCGCTTGGGCACACTTCAAAGCCATCTACATGCTCGTCAAGCTTGTCAACATCCTTCTTATCTGTTTGATCACAAAGAACAACTGCATCTTCCGGGGCCACACCACTTCCAGCTTGGGCGTTATTCGCGAGTCGTCCCTCCTCGCCTTCATGGCACTCTTCCTCATCGCGGACACCATCAGCAAGCCATTCCTCAACTACGTGCAGAACAACAGCGACCGAGTCAGTCGAATTAGCTTCGTGGCCATCGCCCTCATTGGCCTCCTCGTAGCTTTGAACGTGCAAGGCGAGTCGGCATTGGGAGGCGCCGTTTTGATCATCGTCGAAATTATCACGTACGTCCTTCGCGCCCAGGCTTCTTTCGTCAGACCCATTCTGAACTCTCGTTCACAGATATCTCTTTAATATTTATTTCACGCTGGTCGGTGTCGACCTCGTCCAGGCTATCGTTCAGCGTCTTCAATATCGCCTTGATTTTTCGATAGACCTTTTCTCGCCGAGACTTGATCTTCCCAAGCATGTCTCGAGGCGAGTGTGGCAAGAGACCTTATCTGTGATGTTCGTCAATGAATCGAGCCAATTTGGAATTCCTAGCTCATTTCCTTTTCCAGCTTACTCGCCTCCCCTGAGTACAAGATGCCTGGACCGCAAAAGCTTTCGTTCACGGATGAGCCGGGACTTCCACCTCAGCTACTAGACTTCAAGGGCACACAGGCGGAGCGACACATCGAAGACTTGAGGTCAGTAGTTTGATTCGATTGATTCGAATGTTCCTGCGCTGTTGTCTCATGAGCTCGTTTCATGTTCCAGGATACTTCGCTCGTGCGGTCTTGTTCCCTATCACAAAGAGCTCGATCGTAGCCGGGCCTCGGACAGCAAACGACTTCTTCAAGTCCGCCAGGAAATCCAAAAATTCTTCACTGGACCCGACATTATTTGGAACCCTCGCCATTATCCTCCCGCGGTCGTTCGGTCTTTCTTCGGACGCGTCGACGTTGTTTCCTTCCCATTCGTTTGCGTTTTCCGCTACGACGAGGATCCCACCAATCCAATCCATCTCACGGGACTGAGCGATCTCGAAGACCTCATCCACCAAAACGGTTCACCTGCGATACTCGAGCGGCGACGCGTGCGACTCGCGCTCCGTGCACTGGAAGGACAGGTGGTTTTCGCACCGTACTCGGAAACCCGCCTGGTAGGCATCCGCGATGGACTGCAGATCGAGAGCCGGATTCACTATCGAACTGGTGTGCTTCGAATCTCGCGAAACTCGGATGTAACCTGGCGAGGGTACCCATACGCCTCAGGTTTCCGAGTCACGATCAGCTACGCAGACGGGCAAGGGCAAGACAGCATGGGAGCTCTTCGCTACGATGAGCACCTCACCCTTGATGTCGAAGCACTCGGTATTCCGCCAGATTTCTCTCTCTCGCCGGCTGCCGCCAAGCTTCTTCGCCGAAACCGAGACGTCATCGAGGCGGGTCTTCCGCGAGTGGAAGGGGCTCTGCAAAAACATCGAGATCATTTCAGGCAGATGGATGAATGGAAGCAGGGCACACTCTCCCATTCATTTCTGTTTGACGTGGGAACGGAAGACTCGCTGTCGCTCGAAGACATCGACCAAGTTGTTCAGAACCAAGAGAAAAGCCCCAAAATCCGCCAGCTCGCATCCACTCATCGAGGCTCTTTGACTTACCTACAAGAGCGCAAGCAAGCTATCGGACGCAGTCAGATTCATCAATGGTGAGCTCCTGCAGTTTGCCGCTTGTGGGGTTAGTCTGCTAACCTAAATATTGGTAGGTGGTTTGTCTTGTGGGACGATCTCTGGAGACGAAACAGTGGCATCGTTCCTACTCTTCGCAACCAAGCATCTTGCTTCTCTCCCTTCTACCGTACCTCGATTGCCTATCACCCAATGGCAAGATCAGATCTGGAGGCGTACTTGCGTGACCGAGGGCTCTTTGTTCAGCAAGGCAAGCGTGGATACTTCAACTCGGGGTGAGTTAGCTTTCGCCAAAGTACTTGAATGATGTTCTTTTACTCAAGGACTTTCCAGCTTCCTCAATCGCATCTATTTCTATTTAGATGAAATTAGCTACGGTGGAACGCCTGACTCGGTCGCCCTCCACTTTGGCCACTCCACCGAACCCGTCACCTTTAAAGAGCTCGACATTGTTTCGCCGGATCGGAAGCGACCTCAAGGCTACGAAAGAAGCTCCCCGACAGATCCAGAGTCATGGCTTTCAACAAGAACGCGAGCTACTGGTGACGGCACCAGCTACGACGACTGGACAGCCCGAGACCGTCTTGCTTTCCCTTTCGAAGAAGTGTGAGTTTTGGTTTATTGAGATTCTGAGCAGGGGAGACCTGTCTGACCACTTGCTTTGTAGGTACGACCAACCGGGTCCACTGTTTGTCCCAGGTCATCGATGGGATTGGTGCAAGGACTTCCTCGTACATCGAATGGCCGGCTCAGCCAAAACTTGGCTAGGTCTTCGACCGCATCACCATGATAACAGACCGTTTGCTGGGAAGGGAGTGACCTTTGACCTTCGCGCGGGAAGGGATGGCTGGGAGCTTCCCAGACGACGGGTGAGGTTGGATTCTTCCATTTAATCACGTGTGGATTTTAATTATGTGTATTTCCTACTACGTTGTTACATTCGATGAGCAGTGCTAGCAACAATAGGCGTTTGGTCGAGAAACCAGTAGTGTCAAGCGGAGTGAGACGGGTACCGATGCGGATATTTACTTTGTACTGAAGCGAGTATGGACCGTGAGCTTTTGCGTCTTGACTGATTCTGATCTGCAGCGAATATTTTGAGCAAAGCCGGACTAGAGAACTCAACTGAGGAGAAAGAACAGCAACTGCGAACTTTCGTTCCTGCGAACGGCAGCCCGGCCTCAAGCTTGTCCAAGCGATCGAGGCTGTAGCGTGTTGTGCCCGAACCGATTTTCACCCTCACGCCCTTCGCCGCTACATCGACAGGACTCCCAGGCCGTGAAGCTATTGCTTTGAAATGGTGCCTTTCGCCATTGCACGATCGCTGCCTTCCCTCCTCCAAGCCCGATCGGTGCCGGCGACTGCCAGTGCTCGCGCGCATTCATCGCTTGCACGATCGCAGTTTGGTGGGCACGGATGGGTCTCTACAGGGCGGCATAGCCAGAGCCATGGTACGTTGATCACTTTAGGGCTCGTCGTTTGTGCCACTGAATGTGGAGAAGCGAGCAACATGACGCGTTTGAGCTGGTGGGAAGGGGTACGACGATGCTGGCAAAGTGGGAGATGTCTTGACAGAGCTAACGTTTCTTCTCTTTCGAAGATTTACAAAGAGAGGAAATTATGGCTCGTCAACGACCGCGATCACCACGAACGCCGTCCATTCTCTCCACCCACCTTTTCAGCACTAAGCGACCCCTCAATTTCCACCTGCGATCCTTTTCGACTAGCGTTCCTCGGAGAGAACCTCCCCCCGGCTCCACGCCATCTTCGTCTCGTTTTTCGGCCCCCTCCTTCGCTGCGAGGAGGAAACAAACGCAACGACAGCTTCAGCGCTTACAGCACGAGCTGATAGAGCTACAAAAGCGCCTTCCCACGCCTTCACGACGATCTTCCACTGTCCTTGCCATTCTCGCCGTCCTCTTGACCCTAGCTGCTACCTACAACTTTTCAGGGGACTTCCGACGCCTAATTCTTGCGGGTCAGCGATGTTATCGAGTGGGTTGGGCGGTAGTGAGGTGTATGATTGACTACAAAATGTTATTTCGAAACGAATGGGCAGAGGATGAAGCTGGAAAACTGCAGCGGCACGAGGACTATGAAGCTTGCCACCTCAAATGCGCAATCAGGCTTCGCGAAGTGTTAAAACAGAATGGCGGAATCTATATCAAGGTGCGAACCAATGGCTTGCGAATCATGATTATCATAGAGCTTATCTCTCCCGTATTCTCCAGCTGGGCCAGCATCTGTCCGCTGTGCAGCTAATTCCGCAAGCCTGGTCGCTCACGATGAGGCCACTTCAAGATCAATGTCAAGAAACCCCTCTCCCTGCCCTCCAACAACTCTTCCTGGAAGAAATGGGTGCACCTCTTTCGACTTTCTTTTCGACTTTCGACCCAGCTCCCATTGGAGTTGCCTCTCTCGCTCAAGTTCATGTAGCGACCGACCGCGTTACCGGTCAGAAGGTAGCCGTCAAAATCATGCACCCCGATCTGGAGGAGTACGTATCCCAGAAAATCGGGACAGAAAGCTCGGCTGACTTTTTCTTTGTTAAAAGGTTCTGCTACGTAGACATGCGCACAACGTCCTTAATGCTTCGAGTGGTCAAGTCAGTATTCCCGACCTTCGAGTTCACTTGGCTCGGTAGATACAAACCCTCGTCTTGTTGATACCGGAAAGACTCTGACGTGAATGATAACTCGTAGGTGAAGAAATGGAGCAGAATCTGCCTCTCGAGATGGACTTTCGTAGGTTATCAATCTCTCCTGCAGCCGCAACGTCCATAACGCTTATAGTCCACGTCTGTCGAATAGGTCACGAAGCAGCGAACGCAGCTCGATGTGATGCAGACTTTGCCAGCCTAAAGCATACTACTCTAGTAATTCCTAAGGTCTTGTGGGCGGAAAGACGCGCAATGGTGATGGAGTGTGAGCAATCCCTTTCGACGCGTTGACAACCAATTCTGACCCTCTCGCGTGCATTGTAGTCATCGAAGGTGCTCGTGTGGATAATCTTCACTATCTTGCGGAGCACGGGATCGACAGGAATCGCGTAGCGCAAGAGCTGTCACACATCTTTTCCCGAATGATTTACGTAACTGGTAAGCTTGCAGTAAATGACCTTTGGTGACAAATGGCTCATTCTGTTCCTCGCAGGTTGGTTACACGGCGATCCTCATGTACACCTACTTCTCGGTCATATCTGCGGTGAGCCCCGCTGATAGACTGGACTACAGGCGGGAAATCTTCTCATTCGACCAAGGCAACCGAATAGCCGCTCCCCTTTGAACTTTGAAGTCGTTCTCTTAGACCATGGTGAGATTCGTAGTCCATTTCTGCGCTTACTGTACTAACTTTGATCATTCACAGGCCTCTACTTTGATTTGCCAGAAAGCCTACGAATCAACTACGCCCACCTTTGGATTTCCCTCCTCTCCCCACCATCCCCTGCCGTCCAAGCAGACCGACGAAAATACGCTTACCTCGCTGGAAACATTGACGAAAGTTTGTACCCGATCTTCGAAGCCGCCATCACCGGTCGGGCGGCAATGGACGCAAGCAATCCCGGGGAGGGCAGCATCATGGAACGAGGTCAACAGACTAAGGAAGAGGCGCACCGGATCAGGACAGCGATCGCTCAACAGGAGGGTATTCTTTCGAGTCTTTTCGACCTGCTTCGACGTGTGCCAAGGCGAATGTTGATGGTGCTGAAAGTCAAGTGAGTTGTGTTGATCCTTTCCCTCTTGTTTCTTTCGTCCACTGAGCATGCTTGACCTTTTCAGTGATCTGACTCGGTATGTACCCCGTCAGAGCTTTCTTCTGTATCCTGATAGCTAACAAACCCATTTTCAAGTGCTCTCGACGCTTCACTGAAGACTACCCACGGCTACCAGCGGGTCTTCCTTATCGTGCTTCACTATGCAAACCTCGCCGTGTACACCGACGACAAGCTTCAGCTAGGCAAACGCTACCGGCTTGAGGGCATGTCGATATCTCTTGCCAGGGATTGGTTCGCTTGCTGGTGGCGAGCAAAGAGCTGGAGTATAAGCCTGCGAGGCTTGGAATGGGCGGCGGATGTGAGGGGAGGTTTCGCGAAGTGGCAAGCTTGGGGACATGGACTTCGCACTCAGGGTTGGCGACAAGCTTGGGCGGCAGCGAATGGCCTCGACACGATAGAGGCATGAGAAAGGAGGATCAACAATGTACATATTCGCTAATCGAAGTATGCATTACCATAACGCGACGGATTTGTTTGAGGTGGGGGGGGAGGGCTCGAACGGGTTGACAGTAGCCTGCAACCCTCTATTCTCTCTTCTTGATTCTCACATTCCTCTACTGACACTCATCTTTCACTTCCAGCCTCGTAGTTCCACGCGACTCGTTGCTCAACCGCTACGTTGAGACGAAAGCACTGTCCTCGAGAGTCGAGCTTCGCTCCGCTCTGGCTGTGGCGGCGAATCGATCTTCCTCGCGCAGCGTCAGCGATATATATTTTTTCCGCTGGGGAGTGCTCAAGGAGTGTCATTCATTTGGGCGCCTTCGGATGGCAGGGGATGCCTTGCGTCTACACGCGTCGCCACCACCGGCGGGAAGGACGACCGGCGAAGGCACCATGTGACTTCGGCGTACTCTCCGCTGCCCCCTATGTCGGCTTGATTCTGTAAGCCCTTTCAAGCCGTTCTCCACAATCCGTTCCCCGCTTTTGAGATATAGCCCTCCGATTTTTCCCAACACCTCGGTGCGAACCTGTCTCTTCTCACCATCCACCGTCGCCTTAACCGTATTTCGCAGAGATCCAGTGTCCGCTTCGTATCAACCATGGAGAAGACTACTTCAGCTCCTGTGAACCCATCCTCCGCCACGACAGCCGTCAATCCATCAACCGCAGACAGCAAGGCGGAGTACGGAGCCCCTCTCAACAGTGGTCGCAACATCACCCCAGGAGGTCAGTGGATTTCTTTCAGGCAGACAGATATGGAACTACGTGCCCTAGTGCTATATCGGTGCTACATTCTGACAACCCACATGATTTGCGGTACATTTGTACGTTGGGAACCTCGAGTGCTGACCCGCACGCCCACTCCCAGGTCACCCTCTGGACCAGTCACAGCCGGGCTATCCAGTATATCACAGGAAATTTGCCAATCCAGCGTATGTATTCGAGGTTGTGACGTTTCCTAGCGAGCTTACTCATGCTCAGCAACGTGCTCACTTACGATCAGTCCTCTCGGGCTCATCAGCTTCGCCGGGACCACCCTCCTCCTGTCTTTTTTCAACACGGTGCGTCCCGCGAACGTCAACGTGCCTTCACAACGCCGCCTGGGCGTTCGCTGAGCTAGTTCTCGCAGAACACCCACGGAGTAACCGTCAGTAACGGTATAGTCGGCATGGTACGCATTATTCCTTACATAGGCTTCTCTGTCGCAAAATGCTGAACTTGGTCGAGGCTTGTAGGCCCTGGCGTACGGAGGACTCGGTGAGGTTTCAACTCTTTTGATCCTGTAGGGTGACTGACAGTCCGCATCCAATTCTAGGTCAACTACTTGCAGGAATGTGGGAGGGTGCAGTTGGGAATACATTTGGATTCGTAACTTTCAGTTCTTGTGCGTTTTGACATCTTCATCGAGTGCGTGCGAGCTGCTGATCGGTCACTGTCAGACGGGTGTTTCTGGCGAGCTCTCTAAGCTTTGTAGTTTTGATACCTACACTGATCTCTGTATTTTAAAACAAACAGGATCTCCTTTGGAATCATCCTGTGGCCAAACTCCGGGGTCGTCGCCGCGTATGAAGGGACAGGACAGGTAGGTGCTAAACGTTGCCCAGAATTGTCTTTGGAAAGATACTGACCTTCTCACTACCGTACTTCCGTGAAGTTTGAGAACTTCCTTGTAAGAGCAGACATACTGGCATGGAGGCAATCTACCGAACATCATCTGGCCTCACCAGGGACTTTTCCTCGCCTGTTGGTTCATCATCACCTTCATCTTTTTGATGGCCAGCTTCCGATCTTCCATCGGTCTCGTGCTGCTGTTCTTCTTCCTTGACCTGACAGTAAGATTCTCCCTACTTTCCAAGTGATAACTATGAAGCTGATGCGGTTCACCCTTCGTCGCCCAGTTCTTGCTCCTTAGCATCGGAAAGTTCCAGGAGTCGGCCGGGGTGACGCAAGCAGGAGGTGGAATTGGAATTGTTACCGCCTTCATTGCTTTCTGTACGTGGCATTTTCTCTTCCCTGTGCCGCGCAAGCCTAACAGTTTTTCACAAAAGACTGCGCCGCCAGCGGACTCATGACACCAGTATCCTTGCCTCCTCGCTCTCCGACATGAGATTGTACTGATTGTATTCACGACAGGACACGAGCTACTTTATTCTACCTACTGGAGACCTCTCCAGAACAGACTAGGAGCTTTGTTGCAGTTGCCGCCGTTGTATCCGCCGAGTCGCATTTTCTGTACCCAAGATAATATCTTTCCTTCATATCGGTATTCAAGGTTGCTTACTTCCTCACATTTGAAAATCTTCATTTTCCTGAAGTCCTTCGCAACTTTGCTTTCGTGTCGTTTCAGTTTCAGCCAGAAAGACTTCATCGCAAGCGCCCAAAGCGACAGTCTACCATGGGCGCTGGAGCGCCGAGCACATGTACATGTACATGTTCCAAAACGCCATCTTCAGATGGAACTTCACGATTAGTGACGTTTGGAGCATGCGGCGGTTGCTTTCGAGGGTCAACGGGGCTTCAAAATTGTCTGTACAGGCTAAGTTACTTTCCACAAACGAAGAAAAGGGGTACTGGGGTGCTAAAAGTATAATAGGGTATGTGAACGAAATGGGTAAATGTTGGAAGAGGGACTGGAATCGGGTGTGTGCAATAATACCGCAGAAGGAAGTATAGTCATCGAAAGTCGAAATAAAATCAAGGTGCGGCATTGGATCGAGGGTGTGATCAAACCCACTCCGCTCTCGGAGAAGGTCTGATGAGTAAGGGAGGGAAGATTGGATGCCCACTTTTCGAAGAGGTAGGAGAGCATTCCTCATCAGTCAACGGTGGACTGACGAGGCCATAACTTGACGGAGCATAGACCTCCGACAAGCACGAGCGGTGCGGCGGTACCGAAGTTCGAAGCTTCGGCATCATCGAATCCGGCTTTCGCCCCGTCAGCTCGGGGTAGCTGCTGGCTCTTCCTAGTGTGGATCGTTGCAAAGTAGGGCGGGTGAGAACGGCGGCCGCGGAGGGGGTTCCATGCGGGTCAGCGGAGCGCATTTCCGATAGAGGGGGTGCCGGAGCGTAATTGCTGGTCGTACGTTCGAGCGTCTGTCGAGTTGCGGAAGGAGCAGCCTCACGAGTGGCGCTGGGGGTGATCATAGGCACCTGGCTTTGCGGTACGTTGAGCGCCGTAAGACGCTCCGTCCCTGTCAGAGAGGCAGTGTGTTAGCAAGAGATTAAAGCTGTAAAATAAAACAGCGAGTGAACTCACATTTTTTGAAGTCGTCAGCACCCAGGAAGAGGTCGTACTTGATCTGGAGAAGGAACAAGCGCTCGTTCGCATTGATCTCCTCCACAGGCAAGCCCGCGATCTTTGACCAAGCTCGGTTGGAGTAGTTGCGATCTTGTAGATACTTGCTTGCGCATAGAAGAGCCGACAAAAACATCCTTCTGCCGCACAAGAGCGGATTCTGCGGACACGACAGCGCCGGGTCGGACGGTGGCGACACTTCGACGTCGGTTGGGGACGGTGGCGGCGATGGGTAGGAATCTGCTTCGTCCGACGAGAGCTCTCGTCGAATCCGAGATTTCTTCTCTACAGCGGAAGAAACGGCGGCTCGGAACTCTCGACGCAGCTTGTGCAGGTAATAGAGGGCAACCTGAAGGGTCGAACACGACGTCCGAGAACGACGCAGTACTTCGCGAACTTCGAGATGCAGACAATATGGAAGGTGAGCGGGGAACGAAGACATTGACGCGCAGAACAACATACCAAAGTAGTTCAGCGGCAGCACTGACTCGTCGCTGTCCGGATCTTGAACCCCCCAAATCGACTCAATCGCAATGACGGATGCCTCTTTCGTAGGCAACATCGAAAGTTAGTAGAGAAAATTTCTTCTACCTCGCACAGGAAAGATGAACGCACCGACCAAGTTGCGGACGAAGATGTCCTTCGCAGCTTCGACGTTCACGACGCCACCAGGATCTGTTTGCCTACGTTCTGGCATGACAGCCCCAACGAGGGCGGCTGATTCGTCTGGAACGCCGACTACAGCTTTTCCTGTCCTCAGCTCCCTCTGCGGTCCTAAAAAGCCGCCTGACGCGGAGGCGAGTAAGAGTGCTTTGGCGGTCAACGATTTGGTGGTGAGAGGATGTGGGAGGGTGTTGGATCGAGCCTTGGGAGGAGACGGCGACGGAAGTCGACCTGAGTTGAGATTCCCAGTAGAGGGTGGAGTCGGAAGAAGGGAGCTGTGGGGATTTGATGGGCCGAGGTGATGAGCGCCGTCGTGTTTGGGGCTTTCTGTCGAGTTCGCTCCTGCCTTCATCCACGCCATAGGAGAAATAGGACTTGTATCTGATGCTCTGCTCGATGTTGAGGACGAGATTGAACTCTGACGAAGTCGGTTGGGGCTTGCGGACGCCACTTCGGGTAACATCGGCCGAGAAGGCTTGTCGGTCGCCATATAGGCGGCTAAGAGTGATTGGGAGGGAGGAGATTCGTAGAAGTGATTCATAACTCGATGATCTTCAAGATTTACAAGACCGACTTCAGCTGACTGTACGACGCGGAACGAGGTGCGCGGAGACGAGGAAGGGTTGCGAGGCGTACGTTATTTTTGGGTATGGCGAGGAAGTCTTGTTGATTATCGATAGCTTCGAGTGTATGATTTTTGATGTGAGTGGCGAAGGAGTTTGATAGCTGGAACAACGCAGGCCTTCTGCGAAGTATTTTTTTTGTGACAAAGGGCGAGAGCCGAAGCCGCGGAGGTAGCTACATTTTGTCACACAAAGGTCGGGTCAGTCCGGGAGTTTGTGAGACGTCACAGCTACAGCAGGTTGCACGGAACTCGGCAAAGTCGTAGTGGGACGTACAAATACTAGTTTTTACCCTAAGCCTGAATCAAAGCTGTGAGGGACAGCCTGAGGCGTTCATGATGGGCTGTTCACACTCTGGTAAACCTCTGGTCACCGGAACTTGAGGGATTTGTGTTTTGGGTGCTGGGAAGAAATCGAGAGTCGATTCGAGGAGGTACTGCTCGTCCTCGAGGATACCGGTCCTGGGCGCGGCGGTGACGCTTGTCGGCGAGCTGTTGTTGCCTGTCCGAAAGCTCTCGGTTTGCGAAGCCTCAAGCTACCGCTGCAGTACGTAGATGGAGGTCAGGAACCAAGCGTGGAGAGAACAACAAATGCGAGGGGATGGCGGACCCACGTACAGGGGCTGAGACGCGAACGGTGGTGGAGAAGAACGCTGAGGGTTGTGGGTGGGTAAAAGAGCGCCCGGGAGGTGAAGTCTCCGTGACCGTGCGAGTAGGAGATCAGCTCGTAAGTCGTGTCAGCCAGAGAAGAGCACGAGCTTACAAGGTGGTGCTGCGAAGATGGCGCAAGACGAATGCAAGAAGAAGAGAGAGCAAGCGCGCGGGTTGCGCCCTTGAGGCACACGGCCACCTCTCGGCGCCCCTCTTCTTTATTCTTATCTCCCCACATTCTCGTCTGGTAATCCCAAGCAATAGTCTCTTGAAGTTTGTAAACACACCTTGGGGTAAGATCGAACCAAAGAAATCACTACCATATTTTGCAGAAGCTGGACCGTTGAATCCGTGCAGCGCCACTTGGCGCCACCTTACGTTTATCCAAAGTTCTCAGGCCCTCGAGTGCCGACATAGAATCTCCACATCGAGCGATGACTGTTCTGATTCTGATTCCAGAAAAAGGACGAGGTCCCTCATCCTTGAAGGTCGGCGCCCACTCCCTTACTACCCCATTCCAGACTATGTGGTATTCCACCACCAAGTCCCTTTGCTTCCCAGTCCGCCACAGCTTTCAAAGCAGCCGTTCCCCAATCGAATCCGGACGAATCTGTAGGCGCATCTACAAAGATCAAGAACGCGCGATTCTGCTCCGCGACGAAACCAGAGGAAATTGCTCTGCTTGGGACTCGTCAGCAAGCTTTAAAACAAAGCCAAATAATGTACGCACTTCTCGACGAAATCTCGTAAGGGCGTAAAGAAGCCCAATACGTTCAGTAAGATCACGGCTGCACGCGAATAGCGACAGTAAGTGAGCTCGCGGCGAAGCGGAATAAGTTCAAGGAAGAGCTAAGGCCCTACGTTTTTTATCTGGAGTGGAAAGGAGGCAAGTAAGTGTTCAATAATTGATGTTGGGAAAGCCTGGGCTCGAAGCTCCAGCCAGCACGCCCAAGTACGATTCCCAGAAAAAGGATACGCACGAATGCCGAGCTGCGTCCAAGTCGTCATCTGATGTGTGAATAGCGTGTGTCAGTGTACTGTCCTGTCAAAAAATGATTTAATTAATGGAAAAACTTACCTCCGCCACCTCCTCGAGCGTGCCGTAGCCTCCGGGCAACGCCAGGAAACCCCTACAGAGCTCCGCCATAATTCCCTTCCTCTCATGCATGCTCCCGACAGCAGACTGAATATAGCGATGGTCCGCATCCTCCTCTTCAGGCGACACCGGAAGATATTTGGCGTCCGGAATTTCTGATGCCAAGAAAGCTCGTGGTATCACGCCGTGAACTCGCCCACCATTGTCCAGCACGCTCAGGGCGACTTTCCCCATAATTCCACTCATTCCACCTCCGTCTGGAAAGGTAAAAATTACTGTAAGCGCAAGATATCTATTGAAACTGAGATGGACACCTCACAAATGAGAGTTTCCCCCGCTTTCGCCATAGCAGCTCCCAAGGAATTCGCGGCATCAACAAACTCCGGGTCATTTCCCATCGAGGAGCCGCAGAACACGGTGAGAGCTGATGGTGGTGTGGTAGTTGCCTGAGTCATGTCGCTGTTCATCAGGAAAGGTGTCAGTCAGTCGAGCCTTGGAGCTTGCCAAGGCCCGGCATGCTATCTAGAGCTGTTTCCTCCTCCGAACATGAGCCTTGGCACTCAGACTGCTTGTCAAGCGCACATGATAGTCGCCCCGAGTCATCCGCCGTGAGTCGTGACACTCGTCCGCTATCCGCCTCGACTTGCCGCGGTACGGTACGCAGAGGACTCGCGACTTAGGCTCGGCGAGTTGCCTGAAAGGAGATGATGCGTACCTTTCGGTTGTCGCGAGGATCAAAGATGGTAGCGGGGCTGGATGAAGGCATCATGAAGAGCAATTGACCCGAATCAGAAGCTGGACAGGGTCCGTGCTCATCCAGATGACGCTTCAAGCCAATTCAACACGCCCAATAAGAATGTTCGCTGCTCTTCAACCAACTCGTGCTGGGGAAAGAAAGCTTGGGGTAGCAACAAAAAGTGCGATCAAATAAACGTTCCATCTAGAGCGTCGCGTCTTCCACGGTGCCACCGGCTCATCTCCTCAGCTCGTATTACCTAACCTGGTGTCCAATCCAACAACCAACTACAAGTTCCATTCCAACAACAAAAACAATACCACGCAACAAACCACACATCTCATCACAACCCAACCCAACCCAACCGCACCACTCTCCTCTCCTCGCTCCTTTCAAAACTCCCCCCCAAATTCCCCCGTACCAAAATTATCACCCAAAAGAGTCCCCATAATATCTCCCCCAACTCCCAATCCATTATCATTCCATAAAGTCTGAAACAATAAATCCTGCTCACGACCTACGGCGATGAACTCCGACGTTGGATCCCAATCCCATGAGAAGGGGGCGTCGGGCGGAGCTGTCGTCGGTGCTGTGTTCATGTTGTTATTAGAACTGAAGAGGGAGGAGGAGGAAGTGGTGTTGTTAAATGGTTGTGATGGGGATGGAAGAAGGGGCTGAGCGAGTGGAGGATCGTGAGCCAGTGGCGGAGCGAGAGTAGGATAAAGCTGTTGAGCGAATCTCATCTGCGTATCTTCCGACTTATTGACGACCGGCTCGGACGGCTGAGGATGTAGTAATGCGTGTAATTGCTGAGCAGGAGATTGGGATTGAGAGGCGCCGGAAGGGTGAAGAGTCGAGAGCAGCCTCGGCTTGCATTGCGCTTGAAGGTGACCTGGGGGATTGGAAGAAGCACAATAAGTCAGCATTCGATCCCCGCATAACAATGATACAAAGAAATGCGAACCGAGTAACGCTGAGAATCCCCTCGATAAGTGATTCTCGTCGATGGAGGTTTCGTAGAGGGCTGAGATTGTTCGGTCGAGGAGGTCGATGAGGGTCGTTTGGCCGTGTTCCACCACTCCAACTGCCAGTGACTGAGAGAGAGGCGTGAGTAAATCGTGTCACAAAACTCAATCAAATCGGGACATGTTCCAACCTTGAACAAGAAGACGGCAGAGAAAAGGATCCGCTGAAAAATCCTCGCTGGACAGAGTCGTAAATAACCTTTTGGTTCCAAGACGCTGACGGTAAGATGAAGGATTGACTGAGCGGCAGCGAGGGCGTCGATAATCCACCTGCCTTCCTGGAGGTTAAGAATTGAAGGTGCTTTGAAATGCGAGTCTTTCGCCTGCAAATGAGAGGAGCCATGCTTAACGGAGAGCTGGGACGGAGCAAGAGAGTGTCATCACGTACCTTCATTCGACGTTTCAGACGTTCTTGCAACGCCCTCAACGTCACAGCGTTCCCATAGAGCAGTACATAGTCCAACTCAATCTTGACAAGCGTCGACGAGAGATTTTCCTCCCCTATGCAGACACGACGAAACAATCAGCTTTGCCAGGCCATAACGAAACAATTCTCGACTCACTCAAAATAGCACTCGCATTCCTCCTCATCGTCGCCAACTCTGCTTCCAAGCTTCTCAAAAAGCTCTCCCACTGTCCCGTCCTCAACATGGCTCTCGTAATCTCCACATTCGAGAACAGTCGATCCTGAATCGTTCCCATCAGCTATACACGGAACATGTGTGTTCAGCAGTCGGGTTTTTGTTGATAATCATATTGGGACAGACAGCAAACTCACGGCGGCGGTCATGCCTTGACTAACAGCATATTGTATCCAGACGTCGTCGGACGTATTTCTGTCGGAGCCTGGTGCTCGTCGCATTACCTCCTCCCACCATTGTGATGTCATGAAAGCTTGAACGACCGAATCACGACCTGTAGTCAGTCGGGCGCAGAAGGAAGTTTGTTAGTCCCCACACTCAAGTTTGACAAATGTGAGAAAGTTGGCTCACCCAGTCGCACTGATACGCTATGAGCGAGGATTGAGGATGTCAGCGACACTTGCCTTCGTGGCCAACACATGGAACCCTAGAGGCAAGAACGTGACTTACTGTCGATCAGCGTTATAGCAGTAAATAAACGTCCTCATGCTTCTTTCCGGATCCCAAGGATGCGGTAACTTTCCCCCGGGTTCAATCTGACCTGGGTAAGTTGCCTGATTGTGTATTCCCAGCTCCTGCGCCAGTCTGACTGCCCAGCCTGAATTTTCCCAAAGTGAGCACGCGAGCGCCACGAAAGATATAGCGGAAAAGCAAACGCACCGATATATCCCCAGCTAACTGAATCGTACCTATTACTAACGCCGACCAAACCTCTCCCTTCCTCTCCCTCATCCCTCTCTCTCGGCAACAACGGCCACTCACTCAGCAACAACAGTGCTTCAACGCTACTAACATGTCTCTCTCCATCTCCATCCATTATTCTTCCCAATTTATCTCGAACTCTATCGGCAAGGCTTCGATGGATTTCCTCACCGCGGCTTGGAGTGAGGATAGGAGAATAGCGAGATGAGATGCAGATAATGGTGGAGAGGAGGAGAGAGGAGGTCGTCGTTAATGTCGTGAGGTGGTCCGGGGCGAATATGAGAGGAGTGAGGAGTGGGTATAGTGGTGCTATTTGAAGTTGAAAACTTGTGGAGAGTGGCAGTCAGCGATAGTTTGAATCGGAGCGAGTCGGACGAAGAAAGGACTCACAAGAGGAAGAGCGCTTCCGCCTCTCTCTGATCCACAACTCCCTCCTTGACAGGTTTCCAATTCTTCCAACAATCCTCATTACTAACTCCCTCTTCTCCCGCATCCAGTCCAGTCGTTTCTTTTCCTTTACCTTTTCCCCCACCTACTTGAACCCCACCACCATTCGAAGCTCGATGTCTCGATTCCCCTCTCCCACCATTCGCCAATCTCGAAGCAAATGCAAGTAATTTAAGTGCGTCGGAAGGGTTATGAAGAGCTGAAGTGAGAAGAATGTCTTGGTCTTCTTGATCATCTTCGGCATCTTGGTCTTGGTCTTGAGCTTCGTTCAAGTGATCGGTAGATGATGTTGTGGACTCTGCTCGAGGGTGTTGTTTTTGTGGAGGTGGGAGAGGAGGAGTAGGAACTGGAGTGGGTGCGGGTGGTGAAATGACTTGGTAGGTCGCGCCGCCATTGTTGCCACTTCCCGAGTGTTGCTGTAAGAAAGCAGAGGGAGGTGGGTTCGCCGTCGGTCCTGTACCACTCTTTTTCTCACTACCGTTGTTGACTAGATTGCCGATATCGTCTCCCGATGCTTTTGGCCTCGAATAAGGCTTCGCCGCCACTGGAGCTTGAGCACGAATTGAGCCAGCGTATTGTAGAATACAAGGGCGTGATTCTCGTCGACAGCGTTTACAAGGACCTTCTGTTGGGCATTCTGGCTATTTCAGATTGTGAGATTTGAGTCAGATGAGATGTTCGGTGCCTGTGAGGCGTTGGAGGGATAGACTGACATCTCCCAAGTCGCATTTGAGCTTACGCTGTGTGCGGGGAGCAGGTATCAGTGAGGATTTGAGAAAGGAAAGAAACGAGAAGGACTTACGAGTCGACAGTGTTCGCATGCGCGGTATGTTCGCCGTTTTGAAGGTGCGCCAGTAGAGATAGCCTGAGCCGTCGGAGTTGAAGTGGAAGCGGAAGTGGAAGTGGAAGCCGCGGCGGAGGGTGGGTTGAACGCAAAGTTATTTTGTTGCTGTAAGTGAGGTTTTTGATCGTTGTTCGCCATACGACGCGATCCCCGCAAGTGCGAGAGAGAGAGCGGCGGCCGAGGTGGGAGAGTCGAGTCGCTCGGATGAGACGCCGGATAAATCGGTTCATTTCGTGTTCGCGTACTTTCAATCCTCTACTGTATAACTTTTGACTTTAAAACTTAAAGTCAACTTACGTGAACGCCAACTGGTTGGGACGCCGCTTGTTGGATCTGGAGCGGGTTGAGGTAATGGTCAGCTCTCGCGTCGTCGCGTCGTTGGTTCCTGGCGCAGCCTCATCAATCCAGGTCAGTCAGTCACACCGTCACAACCCCCGTCCCGTCCCACTCTCCAAGCAGATCCACCAATGCAAAACACACATGGCATCTTGAACCGGAACCGCTTAGGCTGGCGCGCCTGGCAGGGGTCATGAGCTCATGAGGTCGAGTCCAGCCATTCACTAACAACCGACGCGATGATGCAGGATCATTTTCCACGGCTATCAACCCCAGATCACAAGCGAACCGCTTCACGTCTATCCCCTCGCCCACCGGGGCCAACACCAATCTTCGTCCGCCTTTCACTAGCCGCCTTCATTCTCACATCATCAGTCCTCCTTCTCACCTACTTCAATCCATCTCCCTGGCTCGCCCAATCTCCAGCTTTATTCCTTCGACCTCCTCCTCCATTATCCATCCTCTCTGGATCAATACCTCCAATCCAGGGCTGTCAAGACGTCCACACGACAACTCTAGAAGCGCGCGAACGAGCAGCCATCGTACTCCTCCTTCGAGAAGCGGATCTCGACGAGCTCCTTCCGACTCTGAGAAATTTCGAAGCGAAATTCAACGCCAATTTTAGATACCCTTATGTCTTTCTTTCTTCGCCGGACCTTGCGACTTTTTCGACCAAATTCAAGAGAGCGGTGGCGAGCGTGTTGCCGAAAGAGGCGGTGGTGGAATGGGGACAAGTACCGCTGGAGCATTGGAGTATACCGGATTGGATGGATAAAGAAGAGGTGAGGGCTGGGTTTAGGGATCAGGAGGAGAGAGAGGTGCAGTATGCTGGGAGGGAGGGCTATCATCATATGTGTCGGTTCTACTCGGGCTTATGGGCGAGACATCCAATGCTTGCCAAGTACGACTGGTATTGGAGACTTGAACCAGGAGGTGAGCCGTTTATCTTTTGAACCTTTGGCGCTGAAAGAAGAACTGAACTCGAGCTCGTCTTCGCAGTCCGATTCTTTTGCTCTGTCACTTACGACCCATTCCGGTTCCTTTCGATGAACAACAAAGTCTATGGCTTTGTAATAACTATCGTCGAAAACGAAAACACTATCCCCACTCTTTTCAAAACCGTCAAGAGTTACGCCGAGAGGAAAAATATCACCCCATCCCCTGCCTTATGGGACTTCTTTACCAAGAAGGACAAGCTAGGTCAGGAAACCTACAGCATGTGCCACTTCTGGACCAACTTTGAGGTCAGTTTTCTCGCTCTTGCTTGTCAAGTCGCTGTGTCTAATGAATACCTTGCGACAGATTGGAGACCTTCGATTCTTTCGAAGCCCGGAATACCAGTCTCTGTTCAGGGAGCTCGATCAGGCTGGAGGAATATACAGTGAAAGGGTAGGGGCTCCCTCTTCTACTCCATTTCCGAACCTCGCCGTTGATATTTTTACGACTCTCGCACAGTGGGGTGACGCGCCGATACGGTCCCTCGCTCTAGGTCTTCTTGCCGACGTGAATCAAATTCACTAGTAAGCTTCATTTCTATTCCGATTCCCCCAGCTTCCCCCTGACCCGACCTTCCTTTCTGCAGTTTTGAGGATTTCGCATACCAGCACGACTGGTTCGTACACTGTCCAGCAACAAAAGGTCTCGGCTGTAATTGCCAGTGCCCCAAAACTGGAAAGAGTCTCATCAATATTGGTATAGCTCAAGACTCTACGACCGATCGGACTCACTTGCTGATCAACTCGCGTTACAGATGAAGATTGGAGGTACAGCTGCCTTCATTTGTGGAAAAAGGCGCAAGCAACAGGCTGGCATTTATCGTCAGCTATAGCACCGTAGATGTATTATTTAATCGTTCCGTCTGCATGAGTTGAAGTAGCCTTTTGTTGTTTTCTGTAAATGGACTGGGCTGTCTCCCAAGCAAGTCTCGCACCCATGTTTTGCGCGGCGCAAAACGTGGCCAAAATGGTGGTTTTGCCCCACGGCACGGCATCTACGCCTCTCGCGCCTTCCGGCCAACCAACTTAGTCGCCAATCCACGAGTCGCCGTTCTTACCAACCCCCACGCCATCCCAACAAGACTCCCCACAGTCTCCACTTTCCTCCTTCTTACGCGCTACCACCCTCATGGCAGGGAAAGAGAACGCGCCTCTCCAACACCAACACCAACAATCAATGTCGCACTCCAACCGCTTCAATGGGAAAGGCAAAGCCATCCAATCTTCTTCAGATCCAGAAGAGGATGTCAACATGTCTGACCAGGACCAGGACCAGGAAGACGAAGAAGCGGGAGAAGAAGGCGGAGAGGAAGAGGGAGAGGGAGAGGACCAAGATGAGACTGTGCAAAAGAAGCGAGCGACGCGTGCGGGATTTAGGACTTTGATGGGAGAGTTGGAGTGTGAGTCTCGATTTCTTGTTTAGGGAACTGGAGGGCGGGGAGACGCGTTGGATGGTGGAGCAGACTTTCAGCGACCGACTGGATTGGACGCGTCGCGCTAATACCGCTTTGCGTTGTTTCTCACTGTTTTTCTACGCGTCGTTCTACAGCTGCAAAGTCAAATCTTATCGAAACTACAGTCGGAGACCTATCCGGCCTCGTCGAGCGGAGTAACGCCCTCTACAAGCATGGTCCGTCCTTTCAATATCCTCCTCGTCTTCCCAAGCTCTCCTCACCAACCCACCATCCCTTTAGTGACCGCTCCATCCGAAGCAATCCTCGACTCGCGAGTATTAATGGCCGCATCCGACGCAGGAGCAATCAAAGCTCGTTTGCTCAAGCTCGACCAAGGCGCGTTTGATACAGACGAGTTTTTACTCAAGCTACAGCAGTTTATGGGTGGAGCGGGTAATAAGAAACCGAGGATTAGGTCGGGGGGTCAGGCGGAAGCTTTGGAGGAGGCTGCTGAACTTAATGCGCGGTGGACGAAGGTCGGAAGAGTACTCGCGAGGGAGAGTCGGAGAGTTCCTGCTATCGACCATATGTGAGTCTTCTTTTTGAGCTGGTGGAAGCTATGATGGTACTGATATTCGTGAGTTCGAAGGTATGGCCCGCTGAGCATTCAGGTCAAGGCGAAGAAAGCGAAGCAAGCCCGAGCTAACTATAAGGTCGATGAGAGTCAACGCGTTCAAGGAGAAGCTGTAAGTTGACGCCAATTTCTCATTCTGATTCACCTAACTGACTGGACCCGTACTATTAGCTCACCGCTGATGACGTTCAAAAAGATCCTATGGAATCCACCGTCATGATCACTAGTGTGAGCTCTAGTCGACATCTTCGCACATTCCCACCAATTGACCTACTTAAAATCCACAGCTTCATACACTCTTGAAAGAACGCGGAGGTGGCGAAGGCGGCCCAGGCATGCCTTACTTCGAGTTTATCGTCAACCCACATTCTTTCGCCCAAACGGTCGAAAACATGTTTTACTTCTCCTTCCTCGTAAAAGAGTGCAGAGTCTGCATCGAGATCGACGAACTTGATGAATCTCCAAACAAGGGTGATATGATCTGCTGTAAGGGCTTCTTGTTTCTTGATGTTGCGCCTTATTCTCGCGCTTGTACCCTGCTGACCATTTCCGTTTCGTTCGGCTCCAAAAGATGTGACTGACCCGCCCAACGTCGAGAATGGAGAGGTCGCCACAAAGTTTCAGCTCATTTTCGAACTCACTCAAGAAACTTGGCGGGTACGTCTTTGTGATGCCGGAATGCGGTCGTTCCTCGCTGACCTTTAGGTCGATCACGCAGAACGCCATTGAAGCCTACGGTATTACGGAATCGGTGATTCCGACACGGGAAGGTCACAAAGCGGGGGCTGCTGGCAGCGTGAGTGGTGCACATCTAATTTCAAGCTTGCGGCGTACTGAGATGAGCACCTCAACTCGACAGAAATGGCACTGAACACTCATTAAAGAACTATGTCGTGTACGCTACGCTGTCAATAATTTTCGTCTACATCTTGCAACTCGGAAGCTGTTTCAGCAAAAGTTTGGGTTTGCGAGGTCCGATTAGAGAGGTTGTCTGTTTTCAGTGGGCCACTCCTGCTTCTCTATTTCTCAAAGCAACTCTTGTGATCGTTCACACCCACTTCCACCTTGCCAACATCCATCCCACAGCACCTCATAACGAACCCTCTCAGCACTGGTCAGGTGCTCATCCCACTTATCTGCCTGGACATATGTGAGTACGGCGGATGATGGTGAGATAGTTTTCTGTACAGGCGGAGCGGGGGCGGGGGGTCAGCAAGCGCGACAAGATTGAAGAACGGGATCACTGACGATGTCATCCTGCGAACGAGCTTTGCGTTAGTTTTGCGAGATTGAAAGCTACCGAAGCAGGACATACGATGTAGAACGTCTGCTTGACCTTCAAGTTATCCCAATCGTGACGTTCCGGAATATGCGGTCGGTCTGGATATGACAATCGGTAGCCGTCATACCAGGTGTGCTCCTAAGGTCGATAAGAATAGGTCAGCCACCGCTCCAGCTCTGCCTGATGAAAAATTACTTACCATCTTAGCAAGTTGAGCGGGCTTCAGTGGCTCCTCATAGACTGTGAGACTGTAGCCCTGAACCATGAGCCACCTTCCATCGCCGAAAACGTAGCGCTTGAACATATTGTCGCCTCCCAAGAACTCCATTACACGCTTGAGCAGTGCAATTTGCGAGAAATCCGTTCGGTAGGAACCGTAGCCGAAAAGATGGACCTGGCGAGGCGTTTTTAGTATTGATGAAGACAGGTGAACGCTCCAGCGAATGTGATTACCCAAGTACCACCGATGTAGTGATGAAGATTGAGGAATGGAATACCAGACTGAAGGACACCGGTCGTGTCCCCAGGAATGTCGAATTCTGCAATTGCGTCAGTAGTTTACAATGGTGGCGTTGTAAGACAGGCTTACGATGCAGTCCTTTCTCTTCTGTTGTGACAGTCTGTTTGGTTTGTCCTTTTGCAACTGCTGCACACCGAGTAATCATTTCGTCGCCTGGGAAGAAATAAATCAAAACAATCTATGGCTTTCGTGCGACCGACTCACCACCGAAGACGTGACGGAACTTTTCAAAGCAGTCGTCCCAAAGATCGTACATTTTCAAGCTCAGAGACTCGCTGACGAGCATACCAGCACCACCAAAGGCCATTCGACCAAAGGATTCGAGTTGATTTTTGGCCTCGGTCGTTGCCCCAACTGTCAAATTCAATAAGTGTGAGCTTGCGCTGACTTGGGACCCTGTGGATAATGAGAATGCGCACCGAACCAATCTTTGGTGATGTCGTATTTTGAGAGCATTCGCCGTAACGTTCGGAGATCCACCCAAAAAGTGTCGCTGCAAAAGTTTGTCAAAGTCAGTTTCCATGATAACGCATCTCAATGAAGGAATGGCTCACTCGTCATTGAAGATGTACCAGTCGAACTCTCGTCTAAATTTGAAGGTTCGTTAGCTATCGATAGTATGAAATGTAGTCGAGGAAAATTGTCGAACCCAAGATCTGCGGCATAGTCGCGCATTTCGACCGTCATGCTCAGAACCCTCACCTCGTATCTTTCCTGCTCACTTTGCCTCAGACCGCACTTGAGCCCTCTGCTCTTCATTATTGCCGCCAATTCTTCTATCTCTTCCTTATCTTCGTCTTTAGCCAGCAAAATCAGACACGCCGGCCTGTTCTCTTCCGTGTCCTCCCCCTCTTGTGGCACTAGCCATCTTGTCCAGAGCGCGCTCATCATTTTGGCTCGCTCGACCGTTGTCACGATACCGAACAGAAGTCTGTTTGGTCGTGGAGCGTTTGGTGGCAGAAGAACCTTTCGAGGGAAGACCTCAATCCTATGTCGCGGCGCTGTCGCCACTCCAGTCTCTTCTTCGGCGGCGCCCTTCTTTCCTTGACTCTGCTTCACTCCCTTCGGAAGAAAATCTTCTTTCGCCCATGGCACCAGTTGATCCATGCTGGTCTCTACTGTCCATGGCACCTCGACTGGCTCGAGAACGGCCTCCCTCCAGTGCACGGCGTTGAGGTGTTCCCACAAGCCCTTGTGGAGACCACTGGATGGGAAGGAGGATGTAGATGGAGTGACTGAGCTGGTGAATGGGGATGAGGTGTAGGTGATGACGAGGATGAAGAGAAAGGCGATAGCGGAGAGGGAGAGATACAGTCGGTTTCGCACGACAGCGAGGACCGTTGGCGGAAGTGATTGTGGGAAGGGGAAAGAAGAGCCAGGGGGTGTGATGTGTGGGGAGCGGATGGGAAGGTAGTTGGCTTTGAATCGGTTCATTTGAAGGATGGAGGCTTTGGCAAGGAGGTTTGAGTGTTTTGGCGGGTCCTGTTGTTTGCGTGAGGCAAGTTTCGCTCTGTAGGGTGAGCTGTCGGGCAGCAGTACAAAGCATCAGCTTTATCCTTTACATGCCTCCCGTTTCTCCAGCTCATGTCGACCGTGCCCACGCATAAGGCGGGCCGCGCTTGGGCGCCGGGGCTCACCTTTCAGCAGCAGCTGTTGCGTGCTCTCGGGCGCGTCTTAGGCGTTGTTATTCTAGCAAGATTGTCAGCTCGAATCTGCTTGCGTTCAAAGTTCGTTGATTCTCCTACTTACAAGTTTACGCGCGACCAGTCGCTGAATAAATCTGTAAAGGAGCAAGACGCGAGGGGAGTGGTGAATTGCTGCGCTCTACGCAGGAGGAGCGCTAGGTTAGCTTGAAATGCTGCAAGAAGGGTAGAGCTGACAGGCGTACGTGGAAGAAGTCGGTTGTGGTTGCCCAAGTGGGGACCGCCGGGCAAGCAAGTTGTGTCTTCGCTCAGTTCGAAGGTCCTGCGAGACTCGAAGGTCTGGAAGCCGGAACGAACGGGGTCCGCCAAGCGCCTCCTTTGGCAATTCGAAGATGCTGGGAGTTGGCGAACTAGAAGTTTTGAGGCGAAACGGAACCTTGAGAAAGTTGGCTCGAGTGCAAGTCAACACTTCTCCCGTCCCTCGCGCTCGAGCCAACCTAAGTACCGTCGGACTCAGGAGCGACGTTGCGAAGCGCCTGAACGTGTCTTTCTTAGCGCACATGCCAGACAATAATACCGACTGTACGTAACCTCCGAGAAACTTCACTTTTTATCCTAACATACGCAGGTACTTTTCGGGGTCTGTGACGGGACCCCTCGTAGGCCGGGCACAAGGAGTTGACAACAGGGCGTTCAAAGGTTTGATTTTTGAAGCAAAACGAACGCAATTCGTGATTAGGTCCCATCTGGTACGAATCGGGTATCATTACATATGATAATTATTATAGGTGCAGTTGATAATGTTCATATGTAGGGACCTTCAATTTGCGACCCCGTTCTTATCCCATTAACGGCAGATTCGACGCGAAAGTCGGGCTGAGATTCGCCAGGAAAGAAAATCGGCGTTTGGGCGCCTGGGTATTGGAATTGAATGGCGAGGTTGGAGGAGGTACGTAGACCTCTCGAACAGGCTCGGAGGCGACGGCTTTCGTGACTAAAGTTGGGACTAAGGAATCGGAGATTGGTTGTGTATTTGAGGCGATTAATTCTTCGCCTTGGGTTTTTGGCGTCAGATTGGTGATGTAGAGAAGCGACTCTGAGGTGCAGCTCACCGCGTTCGAACCTGTGCAGGTGGCGACATTGATTGTCGCTTCCTCGTCGTGGACGTTCTCCTCAGCGTCCGGCACGTTTGACGAACCTTCCTTTTCCACAGCTAATCTTCGAACGGACGTGCAACCCAGTTCATCCACGTTCGCTAGGCTCATCCGCGAAGTACCGATTCTCAGGGGCACGTCCTCTTCGTCATCCGCGACGACTCTCTCCGGTTCCGTCGCTTCAACCTGCCCAGGAATATTCCCCTGCACTTCAGCATCCTCAGAGATACTCTGAGGTGCTTTTTCCGCGAGGCTGGCATCTTCCCGGCGCTTTCTTCTAGCACTTTTCGAAAAATGCTCCCGCCAGTCGTCGCAGACGCCGTAATCACTTCCTGGGTAGCAGCGCGGACAGCACTGGGTGACGGGTACGGTGAGAATGTGGGAAAGATGATTTTCGTCCTTGAGACGAGAGGAGAGGGGAGGAGGTAGGGCAGTAGCGAGTGGGGAGCCGACGGCGAATGTCAACAGAGTGAGGTCAGATGGCGAAGCGACGAGCGGAAGGGTTATCTGAGACGGGGATGATGTTGAGCTACTGTTTGTAGGAGATTCTGTGAGGGGTACGGGCGATACGATAGCTCGAGGTGATTGTTGGGGCGATTTGAGGATGCCTCGCCGCGGTGTGTCCAAAGAGCTCGCGCGTTGGGAACTAGAAAGTTTGCGGGATAGGCTTGGAAGTCGGATCGAAACTCGGTTGTGACTAGGAAAATATGAATCGTCGTCCTCCTTGCAATACGATCCAGGTGAATTGGTTGTCGTGGGGAAATAGTCGTCTTCCGGAAGAGACCGCGAGAACGAAGCCACGCCGTGGCCCTGGGCGGCATTCGGTGATATGATGGGCTGCAACGAGGCCGCAAACGAGCTGACTACTTTGCCCCAAGCTTTTTTGGATGAGGTTTGAAGATTTGAGGCGTCGAGACTGGACGAAAAAGGTAATTATCACTGATATGTTGTCTAAGCGGGCGGGGGCGCAGAGCTCACGAGTAGGTCCTGACAGCTAATCGCCGCGAACCTCGCTCCTTCGAGGCCTGGCAAAGTACCTCGTCCTTTTTCCCATCCGCGGCACATGTGTACAGTAGCGCGAGTGGACAAAACTGCACTCTGTGTTGCTGAGTCCGGCTCGCCGTGCCCGCTGTCGTTTCGGCGCTTCCGCACAATGTAAAGCTGCTTGTACTTCGTGCTGGACCAGTGGAAGACGGCAGGGTATCGAGGAGGTCGTCGTCTGTCAGGTACGACGTCGGGACTTCATGAGGCGTTTTCGACATGGAGGATGTGGGGAGGTTGGCGACCCAGGCTGGAAAGCCAGTCGGCTGTGGGAGTGGCTGGTGGGATGCATGTAAGCTCAAGTGTGGGAAATGCATGCCGGTGGATGAGAATGAAAGAGTTGGAAAGAGAGCGAAATTTGCGCGAGTGGAAGATCGGGGAACGTACATGAGAAGAAGCAAGAGGCGTTGAGTAGGCGCAGCGCCGTGCCGAAATTGTGGGGAGCCGCGGGAGAGGAGCTGATTAGGACAGAAGAGGGAGGAGGAGGGAGGGGGGGACAAGAGAAGGTGAGGAGGGAGACGGTTGACTTCGACAATGAAACAAAGTTGTTTCAAGAACTGGGAAGAGCGAGGATCAGGGCAAATCGACTTGATCACGCGCCAATCCCATCCGGGGTCTGAGGACTATCCTCCTGGAAAAGATAAGTATTATGTATTGAGACGACAAGCTCCCGAATTGACCAGTGTCGCCCCATTAGATTGGCATATTAGAAAAGATCGTTGGTTGGTTACATCTCATAAAGAAGTGTCAAATTTCTGCGATATTGTCCGACTCTGCTACGTCCCAGGGTGCAGGTTGACATCCTCAAGCTGTTCTCATTGGCAAAACTTTAGACAGCGATCAAAGTTCAATTCTGTTTCTTTTTTTCCTCTTCAGCAATCGAGGCCTCGGATAAGCTGACAAGTGAGCGAGGGTTCATACGACGTCGCGGTGCCCGGGCGCCTCGCCAACGCCTCGCACGCCTACCCAACAACCTTGCAAGGCATTCCCGGCCCCTTCATGTGATCTGAAATATTTTCGTAGCAGCACGTTAATTTCCGGGGGCTCCACTCAGTGCTGTCGCCTGGTATATGATTCGGCCAGCCGCGAAGGAGTTTCTTCGCGGCAACACAACTTTTGCGAGGCAGCGAGTAATACTCGAAGGCAGACACAGACCAGCAAGATATCGGAAATCAAATCAGAATAAATGAAGACAAGGTCTTCGAGGTGTCTTACAAAGAGGAAAAGGATTGAAGAGCTGAAAGCTCGCGAAGACGACCTGCTGAACGTCACTCGATGTGGCACGGTGCTGGACATTTTATTCAAGATGTCATTACCCCAGGGAGCTACGTTTAATTACGTTGGCACTCTACACGACTCAGTGGTTGACGTCGTATGTAAGATTGCTGAACGTCGAACGTCGACGCTTCGCGTGGCGCCTGACCATGGGAAATTGTCGACAATCAATTAGGGGAACAGGCGAATGTTCTAGATATATCGAGGAAAAGTTCACGAGCGGTGAATTTCAGAAGGAAAGAGAAGAGAGAGTTGGAGAGAGCAGTCGTCGAAAGTCGGGCCTTTAAACACGCAGCCATGACGCGCTCATCGCGAGCAGGCCCAGGCAGGTCAACGCGAGTTCGCGCGCTTTTTCACTTCCGCACCTACCACAACATGCCACCAAAGTCTAAGCCAAAGCCGAAAGGCAAGCCAGCTCCAGTTCCCGTGCGTACAGCACCAGTAGCTCCGATCACACCCAAAGCCGCTGTTGTAGCAGCTCCAACGCCGGCCGTCAACGTCTTTGATGACCATCCGGCCAAGGATCCTGTCACGGTTTACAAGCTCTCGCTTGAGGATGATGGTGCACCTTCAAAAGCAAAGACTGTCAGTTTCCGCTCATTCATATGGCACCCTGGCGCGTATGAAGCTCATGTCCCTGCGCTCCCAGTACGTCAGCCTGCCACCTCCGTTTAAACCGTATCTTCTCCGAATCAGCATCGAGCCGGGTACTGCGGCTTCAAAGGAAGGCCGACTATTCACCAACTTCCCCCTAGACGGCACGGCTTTCTCCCGCGAAAAGTACCACCACGTAGAGTGAGCGCGCTGTCCTCCGACTTGGGCAATGCCCAACCGATATGACCGAAGCTGACAGCCCCCCTTCTTCCCGCTTCCCTTCCCACCTCGGCGTTTTCTTACAGCTTACCTCAAGACTTCTCCAAGCCCTTCGAGATTGATCTTCCCGTAAGTCTGCGCCCGGATTCTGAGCTAGAGAGGGGAGCGAATCTGGGGTGTCTGGGGTCCCGGAGGTTCTGGGGCCAGCTGGTCGGGATGCCTTCCAAGCTTTGCTTTTAGTCCAGCTCAAGCTGAGGGCGTAGCGTTCACTTACACTGTGCGGCGAAGGTGCTGCCCAGATGAAAGGGAAGTGGTCACGATGGATTCCGAGCCCAACGCCTTCCAATGCTGGCGTTGTGAACGTAAATTTACTTCGTTCGCATCAGTGACATCGATATTGGCCTGTAAGAGCTATCTGAGGCTTGCTTTGGGATCAAACGCGCGTTCACGTAAATCGATGTCGTCGTGAAAGTGCCAGGCGCCGTGTTGGTTGGGATGGATGGCTCCTTCTTGTGGTGCAGTCGAAGCTGTATGTCTTAGGAGATATAAAACTGACAGAATTCCTTTCCCTCAATTTCTCCCTGCAGATTTCACGTGCTGGCGCTTTCACCTATTACATCGAGCACGCCTCCGAAGTCGTCACGAGCAAGACACGGATCCGATGTCGTCCAGGATATTTCAGCGTTTCCCCCATCCTCTCCATTCCACGTCGCTCCTCCATTCTCTCTCCCTCCTTCGAATTACTCCCACCCACTACGGGCGGTGTGGTCCAGTCCTCGTCGGTCGCCTTGCCGCTGGATGGACTTGTCATTCAGACCATCATCGCAAAATGGATGGGGACCCTTAAAGAATGGACCCCTCATCTCGAGCGTATGAGCCGTCGTGGCTACAACATGATCCACTTCACCCCGCTGCAGGAGAGAGGCGAGAGCAACAGCCCGTATTCGATCTTCGATCAGCTGGAGTTTTCGAACGACCTTTTCGAAACGAAAGGACTTGCAACTGAGGTTAAGGAAGCGAAAATGAGGGAGACGCTGGGAATGATCAAGAAGGACTTTGGAATGCTCAGCATGATCGACGTCGTGCTGAACCACACCGCCAACAACAGCCCTTGGCTCGAGGACCATCCTGAAGCTGGTCAGTTTTGCTCGCAAAAGTCAGGTTTGTTCTTTGTCTAATTTTGAAGACTCCAGGTTACAACGCTATCAACTCTCCCCACCTCCTTGCCGCCGTTGAGCTCGACACCGCCCTCATTGCCTTCTCCGCCTCACTCGCTTCTCGAGGACTTCCGACAGTCCTCAAAAGTGATGCCGACTTGGACGCCATCATCGCTGTCCTTGAAAAGGACATCCTCCCGCCACTTAAGCTTTACGAGTACTATGTCATCGACGTCCTGCCGACCGCCACCGCCTTCACTGCCGCCTGGAAAAGCGCGAAGCCTGTCCCGGCCGCGACGAATGGAGCGAGCATGTCAGGGCTTGCAGACAAAGAACTTGCCGCTGCGTTCGCCAAGCTTTGCCTCTCAAAAACTTGGGAACACCTTAGTGCGCGAAAGGGCATCAAGGTCGACATTGACCAGGCTGTCGAATTCGTCCAAAAGCTCGGGTCAACCGACGCGGAACAAGCTACTGCTACTTTTTCCAAAATACTCGACATTGTCAATCTCCCTCGATACGAGCTTTGGGACGACGATCACAAGGCAATTATCGACAACACAAAGAATCGCCTCAAGTACACGAGGATGGCAGAGGATGGTCCAAAAATGGGAGAAATCACTCCCAAGTAAGCTTTTGGTCAGCTTCCGAGCAATCAGGACTCATTTCTTTGGCTGCTTGCAGGAGTCCGCTTGCGGAGCCGCTGTTCACTCGCCTTCCAGCCTCGGCTCGTACAAAGAAGCACGACCCATTATCTCTCATCCTCGCCAACAACGGATGGATCTGGGACGCAGACCCTCTCGTCGACTTTGCTTCCTCCTCGTCACGTACCTATCTCCGTCGGGAGCTTATCGTCTGGGGCGATTGCGTCAAGCTTCGCTACGGCGCCGAGCCAGCTGCCAACCCTTGGCTTTGGTCCCACATGTCGACGTACGTCGGATCGCTGGCCGAGACTTTCGATGGATTCCGCCTCGACAACTCGCACTCAACTCCGATCCACGTCGGTGAGATCCTTCTCGACAAGGCGCGAGTCGTGAAGCCCAACCTTTACGTCTGTGCCGAGCTCTTTACTGGAAGTGAGGAGCTAGATTTGCTTTTCGTTTGCCGCTTAGGGCTCAACAGTCTCATTCGTGAGGCCATGAGTAAGCTTTTCAGTTTCATCTTTCAGCCGGCATGCGGGCTAATCTGTAAGTGTTACAGACGCCGACGACCCGAAGGCGCAGAGTGGTCTGCTCTACTCATACGGTTTGGGAAAACCTATCGGTGAGCCATATCCTCCTTATTTTCGGGAAAGGCTGCATTCTCAACCGCCATTCGTGCACTCCAGGATCCATGGACACCGATTGTCTTACGACGACGTCCTCCGTCCAGATCAAGGGCGCCACCTACCCATCTCGAGTCGTTCCACTCTCCGGATCTGCACCTCACGCGTTCCTCATGGACTGCACTCACGACAACGAGTCTCCCCTTTCGAAGCGCACTGCCGAAGACGCCCTCCCGACCGGTGCTCTCGTCACGTTCGCACACGCCGCTGTCGGATCCAATCGTGGATTTGACGATCTCTACCCGAAGCTCCTCGATGTGGTGAAGGAAGAGAGGAAGTACGAGATCTACCCATCGGGCAAAGAGAACGGAATCGGGGAGATCAAAAGGTTATTGAACCACCTCCACACGGAAATGATCCTCAGCGACGGCGAGGAAGGTCACTTCAGTCAGGAAGGAGACGTAAGCCGCTGTATCCTTGCTTCCACGACATTTGTGCTGACTTGATTACTACAGTACATTACTGCCCACCGCGTCAACCCAGTCACTCACCAAGGTTACCTGTTGATCGCGCACACAGCTTTCCACTCAGGCTCGAAGGATCGCGGCTCGAGTGAGCCTCCCCTGAAAACTTTCCTCGAAACACGTGCTGATCTTGTTCTTCGGCAGTCGCACCAATCCGGCTCGACGGGACTCAAGTCAAATTCATTTCTGGCGCCATCGTCTCGATCAACAGCACCAAGTCGCAAGATACTTCAACGACTCTCCGCGGTCTCGACGCCGAGCTCATACCCATCGCTCCTGTTGCCGGTACGGTGAAGACGGATGGAGGAATTTCGTACTCGGAGATCATTGTTCCGGACACCTTCCCACCAGGAAGCATCATGGTCTTCGCCACTTGGGTTGATTCCCTCGAAGCCAGCCTTGATGACTTTGTCGCCTCCGATGCGACTGTCGCATTCAATGATCTCGACTTGGTGGATCTTAACCCGGTCTTATTCAGATGTGACGGAGAGGAGCGAGATGCGCGTGAGTTGGTTTCCTTCCCCTTGAGACAGTCAGGGTGGCGCAGACGTTAACACCTGGTTTTGAAAGTTGGAGGAGACGGAGCTTACACGGTCCCAGGGCTCGGGGCTCTTCTCTATTGCGGATTCCAGGGCTGGATGCCACACGTTCAGCACATTATGGAGCACAACGACCTCGGACATCCACTCGCAGCGCATCTTCGTGACGGCACTTGGGCGCTCGACTATGTTCATGGTCGCTTGGAGAAGTAATTGCTTCATTACTCGCACTACATTCGCCTGGGCACTGACGAAGTTTTCTCCTGGTACCAGGCAAGTTGATCGTCTCCCTCGCCTCGCGAAGCCTGCCGCCTGGCTGAAGGAGCGCTTCGACAAGATCAAGCGCGACGTCCCCGCGTTCCTTCGACCGAAATACTTTTGCATGGTCATCAACATCGCCTACAAGGCGGCAAGGGATCGCGCCATCTCACTTACCTCACCAGTCGTTCGGGAAGGAAGCGACTTCGTTGCCGCCCTCGCTCTTACCACCCTGCAGATGTACGGCGAGGTGCGCTCTGCCAGTCTCGACCCTTTCAAAGTCGTACCGTCTCTCGCGGCTGGTTTGCCTCACTTCACTACGGGTGTACGTAATTTATCAGAGCATATTAGGTGCTGCTAACTGACGAATTCCGGTCGCAGTGGGCAAGGACATGGGGACGCGACGTCTTCATCTCGCTTCGTGGACTCTTCCTCGTCACCGGACAATTCCCCGCAGCCAAGGACCACATTCTCGCCTTCTGCAGCGTATTGAAGCATGGGTTGATTCCTAATCTTCTGGTAAGACGCGCTGCCCAGATCTCTCCAGCTTTTACTTTGTTTCTGACTCTTTTCTCGCGCCTCCAGGACAGCGGCAAGACGCCAAGGTCCGCTCTTGGGCTCTTTCCACTGACCTTAATGCTCATTTTCATCAATTTGAAGGTACAACTCGCGTGATAGTCCTTGGTTCATGCTCCAAAACATTCAAGACTACGCTGTGATGGCTCCGGAAGGTCTCGACATCCTCAAAGCCACCGTTCGCCGTCGCTTCCCTCTCGATGACGAATGGGTTCCCTTCGACGATGCAAAGGCGTTCGCCACTACGAGCTCGGTTGCTGAGATCATCCAAGAGATTTTACAGCGCCACGCTTCTGGCATACACTTCCGCGAGTACAACGCCGGCCCGAACCTCGACATGCAGATGACCGACGCTGGTTTCAACATCGATATCGATGTCGACTGGAATACTGGCCTTCTATCTGGTGGGTCGCAGTGGAACTGTGGTACCTGGATGGACAAGATGGTCAGCTCGACTCTGCTTGTCTGTATTGTAAAGTAGCTGCTAATGAGCGACCACAGGGCGAGAGCGCGAAGGCAGGAAACAAGGGATTGCCTGGCACTCCTCGAGATGGTGCTCCAGTCGAGATCACTGGTCTCCTCAAGTCGACTCTTCGATGGGTCGCTGAGATGTCGGCAGCTGGGAAATTCCCATTCAAGGGTGTCGAAGCGACAGGTAAACGACCGTTTGTAGGCCGGTATCGCCTTGATTTCACTATTAACCCCAAAATTTTACAGTCAATGGGAAGAAAAAGCTTGTCACTTACAAAGAGTGGAACGACCTTTTGCAAAAGTCATTTGAGCGATGCTACTACGTCCCCACAGGTGAAATCCTTTCTCGCTGTCTAGGTCTGTTCTTTGAGCTAATCTTTTCATTCCAGATCCTTCTCTGGATAAGGATTACGTTATCGACCCATCCCTAGTCGCCCGACGAGGAATCTACAAAGATGTGTACGGAACGGGGCCTGGACGCGAACGCGCCGACTACCAGCTGCGACCGAACCTCGCCGTTGCTATGACTGTCGCTCCTGAGCTCTTCGTGCCGGAGCATGCCCTTGGGACACTCGCCATCTATGAGGAGAACCTCGTCGGTCCCCTTGGAGTCAAGACGCTCGACCCAGCGGACCCTGACTACAGAGGTGCGACCGTTTCCCTAGAGTGTCCTGCAATTTCTTGCTAATCATGTGCACACAGGCTCTTACGACAACTCGAACGATGGAGATGATCGTAGCATCGCAAAGGGGTGGAACTATCACCAAGGCCCAGAATGGGTCTGGCCCATCGGATACTTCCTCCGCGCCCACCTCATCTTCGACACGAAAGTTGGAGTCGGCAAGAATGTAAGACCAAGTCTGATGAATAAGCAAATTCCACTGCTGATCGTCTCGATGAATAGGATGCTCGTCAAACGTACCACCACATCTACCGTATTCTTTCTCGTCACCGTGCCCACATGGAGACAGACTGGTGGGTTGGCCTTCCCGAACTTACCAACGAGAACGGACAATATTGTCACGATAGTTGCCGTACCCAGGCCTGGAGCTGTGAGTAACTCCCCGCGAATTATTTAGAGATCAATCACTGACGTTGCCTCTGCCCTTAGCGAGTACGGTTCTCGACGTTCTGGACGACATTGCTAAGCGTCCCGCTTGATAGAAATGCTCGCCGCCTTCTTCGTAAAGCCGTACATTTGCCGTTAGAAATACGTGTTTGTTTTTTCAAGAGGTTGAATATAAAATGCAAGTGCTTGAGTTTTACTACAACATTGTTTCGATGGCCTTGGCGGCTACTTTTACGCCCCAGGGGACCCTCCTCTCTTTTCGAGCAAACAGTTGATCGTCTACTAGATCAACGGCGTACTTTCGTATCCCGTGGATCTCCTCTTGCAGATCTGACCTTAATTCCGTCGAGTATGTGGTGAGGAGAAGGTTCGCTTCCAGGTCTCGCTCGGCGGACCTCCTTCCATAATTTGACGATCCAATAAGAGTTAGGTACGGCGCGAGTGGGTGTTCCATTTTTATATCGTGGTCTCTTTCGTTCGGATCCGTAAGTGGTGAGCTCTCCAGAGGGGTTCGGACAGTGGCACCGAGGGAAGGTGTGAGCCAAATGCCTGAACAAGCTAGTCAGCAAGTCATTCTCTCGATGAGAAAAAAAAGGTGCAAACCTTTTGCGTGATACGTCCAGCCTTTCCGCTTCCACTCCCGAAGTTCCACATGAGACTCTTTCTTTTTCAGTTCGGCCCTTCGCGACGCCTCATCATAAAATTGTCGTTGGAGGTGGGTGTACGCTGGCGGAATGTACTTTGAAACGCCTTTTGAGTTTAGAAAACCGTTGGCCTGAAGAACATATCAAGTGAGTGACTCTTCACACTGAAAAATGAGATACCCGAACCTCCGGTGATGCCGCGACAATCCTGACAGCTGCCCGACTGTCGAGGACCTTCGCACGATAAGCTGGCTGAACGCTGAAGTAGCCTGACGTCCAATCAATCTTTGTTCGCCCTCCTCCAGGAGCAGTCGCCAGACTATTTCCGGCCCGGAAGATAGAAGGGACAGCGAGTTCTGTCTCCTGTTTGATATTGAAAGGGCCCATTTGAAGTACTGGTCTCAAGATCGTGTCGTATATTTTCGGTTCTTGAGGGGACCAAGGAAGTTGAGATTGGAGTGCGGATTTTGGTTTTGATGCCCAGGATTGAGTAAGGGAGGTGAAAGAGTCGTGGGCGATTAATTTCAATTCGGGGATGGATGTAGAGGAGAGAAGAGGCGAGGGAGCTGCGTTTGTTATTGGCCAGGTGATGGTCAGCGCTGGGTATTTGGTGGAAGTGTCGGTGGCGGTCGCAAGAAAGGAGAAGGAGGAGATGGTGGAGAGTAGAGAGGAGAAATAGTCGGCAAGAGGCGTATTGGATAAGAATTCGATGTAGCGGTCTTGCCGATTTGTAAAGTAGTCTCCGCTGAGGTTTGCGCTGCCAACTTTCGTGTCAGCTTTCATGTGATGCACATACGTAGTGAACATACCCGCTTAGTAGCACATCATCGTCGAATCCATAAGTTTTGATGTGCTGCAGCCCCCATCCCTCGTCGAATCGTCTCGGAATTATGCGTTTCCGCCAGCCGGTAAGCTGAGGGGTATGATAGAGCCTGATTTCGACCCTCCCTGGAAAAGAAGCGGCGAGAGATGCGACGAGAGATGCTGAGGAGGGGTTTGGTGTTTCTCTTGTGCTTCGCAGGTAGTCGAGGACCATTGTTACGCGTAACTCGGGGTTGGCTTCGAGGGCGTCGTGCAGGGCTTGGATCTGTACCGGAACCATAGGTGAGCTGATATCGGGCTTGTGACCTCTTGAGCTGGAATCTCACCAGCTCCGTTTCCTCTTTGCCGACATAGAGCGACGCGATGAAGATACGCCGCCGGGCGTTCGCGATCCGATGCTAGGCAAGGCCGCAACACGATCAGCTCCCATCTCACCACTCCCAGCATGCCCCCGACTCACCAACAGAGTCGAATAGAAGTCCGCGGGGTCATACAAGATCCTAACATCGCGACCTCTCGTCTTGAACTCGGGCAGCGACGCGAGCTCGCCTGCAAGCACTCTAAACGCTGGATGTCGGTGTTCGAGAGTGACGGGTGGCGTGCGGAAGGACCTCACCCAGCAGGCAGGGCATGGCGGTACCGACGAGGCCTTCCTGCGAGTTGCCAGCCGGAGGAGCATTACGCGGAACAAGGGAGAAAAATCGGAGGAACGTTCGCTGCTTCAAAGTCCCCGGCCGACGGAAGTTGTGGCCCGGGCGTCCTGTTCTTCTTCTTAACCTTTTCTCAACGCTTGTTGACTTTGCTGTCAAAGTTTCATGTCCGGACTTTTATATTCACTCCATCGAACTATGAGCCCAAGCGGTTCCGTCCTTGCATATCAACAACACAGCTCTTGAAGACAAGTTGAATTGCCGCAGGCCGCGGCAATGAACGGCAACTTCCTTTCACCACTAAACCACATCTCAAGAAGCTTCAACAATTAGGGTCATTTCTTACCGCCCTTCTTCTTCTTCGCACCTCCTCCACCACCACTAAGCGCGACTTTCGGCTGAACAGTCATCGGTTCCGCCGCACCTTGCGTCAACCCAGCAGCAGCCGCCATCTTCTGCTTTTTCCTTCCCCTATCCTGCTCCCTCTTCCTCACGATTTCCTCCGCAAATGCAGGCCTCTCCCTTTTCGGAATCCAGCGATCGGGATCGAGCTCCTGTGGAGACTTCTTGTAGGTCTTTCCGGTCGCGGAGAGCTTGACCTTCTTTGGAAGACTGGATTTCGAGGTGGACGCAATGGTAGAGGCTACGAGTGGGGTGGATTTGTATGAGGGGTTGGAGTGGATCAGGGGACCGATGGGAGTTGATTCGAGAGAGTCTAGTGAGGGGACGGAGCTGTGGGAGAGTGTGGTGGGGACGGAGGAGAGGAAGTCGAGGTGGAGGGTCGCGGCGGCTAGGTTGGCTTGCAAGTCGGCCAATTCGGGAGAATCCTAAAAGATCAGTCCTGGTCAGTGAATTGGATCAAGATTTGGCGCGAGAGTGAAGCTTGCGTCGTCGACAGTCGCCAGAAGGTCATCGTAGACATCTCGACTGCCCTCAAAGTCCTGGGAGCGGTATTTCTGCAACAGTGACGTGTTCAGCGGTTTGCACTCGAGCTCGTCCACCATTGGGTTAACGTACCACTTGTGCTTCGAGAAGTCTGACTGCCCTTTCATCTGCGACTTGCTCATCCAGTGACTCGAGCCCCTCTGCGGCCTCTGCAACGCGACCAGTCTTGTACAAGCAGTAGATACGTTCTAGAGTAGGTTGATCCTTGTTGTTTGAAGAGCTGTCGAGAACGGTGAGAGCTGCTGGGTAGCGGTCGACTGCGATGAGAAGCTGCACTTTGGTTTGAGTCGCGAGTGTGTCGGTTGAGGCGAGGCGAAGGACTGCAGAAAGACGTGTAAGTGCCTAGCCGGCGTCTTCAACGACAATAATGGCGCTCACTCTTATCGCAAGTCTTGAGTGCGTTGGACAGAAACTCTCCTTGAATCTGGTCGTGCAGGGTTCGGTACAGCTTGGTGAGCCTCTGTTCGACCGGCACGGGTGCTTTCGGTGCAGCTGCTTTGTGTTCCCTTCCGCCCTTGATAGGCTTAGTTGTAGTCGATTTCGGCATCTTGTTTGGTTGATGGGGAGCCAATGCGCGCGAAGCTGTAACGAAACCACGCCGGCTCGCTCGGGCCGACTTCCCTTCGCGCTCCCGTTCCCCAGCTTTCCTTCTTCTGCATGTCAAAGTTGCTTCGTTCACAGTTCCGATTCCTCTCTCCATCAGCTTCAGTCGATCACCTCGTCGTGGGAGCAGGTGTAGTCGTGCGTCTTCTTATAAACGCGACTCCGCACCTCTCCACACAGTTCTCATTCAGCTTTTGTATCGACAGGGACTCGCAATCGGTGAGCGTCTACGCAAAGGATTTCCCGACAAGGACACATTTCTTGTTGAACGGTGAGTCAGCTCCACTGGCGCCGCTGGAACTGCCCGCTGACTATGTCCGCCCTGCTCCGCGACAGCAATGCTCAAGCAGGACAAGAAACTTCTTCTCGCAATTCAGAAGTCATACATTCGGGAATGTGCGCCAAATTTCCTCACACATGTTTACTTCATATAAGTCGAGCTGACTTTCGCCACTTCGCCTCCAGCTACTACCCTCCGCGGTCTCTGAAAACCCACCTCTGTATCCGAGGCCGAAACCTCCTCTACTCTCGTCCCAATCTTTCACTGAAAAAATGCGGCAAACTCATCCTCGCCACCACCCCTTCCGAAGTCAAATATCTCGATTCCCTGGTATCGAATGCCAAAGCCATCGGAGGCCTTGGAAAGGGCGGTGAGCTGAATGTTCCTGTTAAATTGTTGAGCGGAGAAGAGGTGCGGAAAAGAGAAGAAAGTGTGGGAGAGCTGGTATTGGCGGCATTGGAAAGCCCTGAGACTGGTATTCTTGGTTCGCACGATCTTATGGATCAACTCGAAAGAGGGATCACGGGTGAGGATGGAGAGGCTGAAGGAGAGGGGAGTGGCATGCTGGCTTTTGGATCCAAGGTTGTGAGGATTGATAAAGCTGAGGGTGCTGAGGAAGGCTGGGTAGTGCAAACTGTTACCCAGGGAGGAGAACGAAGTGCTGTATTGGCGAGAGTCGTGGTGAACGCCGCAGGATTGAGGTAAGTGAATCCGCTAGGGAACAAACGATGGAGATAGACTGAAACCCGAACTCTCCCCGTAACGCCAACCCAGCTCACACCACATCTTCAACCAAATTATTCCGCCGTCAGCACCCCGCGCCCAACTGTACTTCGCGAAAGGAAGTTACCATTCATGTAAGCTGCGCTTCCACAATCTTCCCCGAGACAATCCCACATAATCCTGATCCACCTCTCAGATCGAGGTCCCGGTATCGCCAACATCAAACATCTCCTCTACCCCTGCCCCTCTTCGCCGTCCCTCGCAGGCCTGGGCACTCATCTCACTCTAGATCTCGACGGGAACGTAAAATTCGGACCAGACGTGCAATGGCTGGAAGCGCCAATGGTTTCGATTCCCGAGATGGGTGAGCAGGAAGAGGAGGAAGATTTTTGGCATCGAGAACTCAAAGTTGAGGAGAGCGAGGAACAGCTGGATTTGGTATTTGAGAGCGTGAGGAGGTGGTTGCCTGGAGTGGTGCGGAGTGGATTCCAGCCAGATTGTGAGTTTCAATTCCCGTTCTCCAATCTTCCCGTCTCCCTTTCTTCGCCCATGTCGAGCTCGTAAGTTGACCTCAGCTTTCGCAGACTGTGGGATTCGACCAAAAATCTCGAGACAAGGCGAGAAAGCTGCCGACTTTTCGATTACGCATCCATTTCCTGGATTTATCAGCCTGATGGGAATAGAGAGCCCTGGGTTGACAAGCTCTTTGGCAATTGGGGAGTTGGTGGAGAAGATGGTGCGGAGGGAAGTCTGGGGCGAGGTCGGCTCGGGCAAGCAGTGAGAGTTGAGAGTAGCTTCAAAGTCCCTTGTTGTTTCTTGTAGTATTCTCCTCTGAATTCAGTGCATACCAGACTGCGATACGAGTATCGTGTTCGAGAAGCGATGAAGAGAAGGTTTGCCCCTGAACAAGCGCTTGGTGAGAAACCCCGGCGACTTGGTTTGTTTACATCCAACCCCGGCGGGATGTCGCTACAAGATCGGATTGACCAACTGCGAAATCAGCTTGGTGCCAACACACCTGCTTTCCACGAAGCTGTCGGGCTGCTCATGGCCCAGTCTCACCACCCAGGCGGGAATCCTTACGCGCCAGTCGCCTCGACCTCTGCGTTCCCTCCCTCGACGCCGTCTTCCCTTCATTCGCAATCCCAAGCCCAGTCTACGCCACAAACTTCCTCTCGCGGTCGAACGATCAAGCCAACAAAGCCATTCACGCCCATGCAATCCACCCCTCGCGCGTCTCCCGCACCTTCATCTCTTTCCAACGCTTACGCTCGACCAGGCGGTTCATCTCTCAATCCAAATGCCCCACGAGCACCAACTCGCGTTCCCCTGTCTTCCTCCGCCGTACCAGTCCCACCGCTCTCCCGTATCTCAGAACCACGATATCAAGCACTCCATACGACCTACCCGGCAAGGATGCGACTCGGCACTTCGTCTCTCATGCAGCCGAACGCGTTTGCTGCTTCTGGCACGGGGTCGAATACACCTGGAGGTGGAGCTGGAGCTGGCGTGACGACGAGCAAGAGGGGGAGAGTGATCAATTATGCAGAGATGGAGGGATTGGATGATTCGGATGATGAGAGCAATGATTCTGATGTAAGGGCAGCCAAAAGAGCTGCCTATGGTGGTATGTTGCCTAAGAGAGTAGTGGCGCTCGGTGGTGGAGGATCAGAGAAGGACAGGGTGTGGGGAGACGGCAAGAGCTACTTGGGAGTATTGCCGCCAGGGAACCTCGTAATGGTTCAGAGCGTGAAGCCGACAAAGCATACACCGTTGTAAGACGTTTATCTTTTATCGCAAATAGGTGTCAATTGCTGAAAGAGAATCTGCAGCTCCGAGGATCAGCTCGAGGATCAGGCAGAAGCGAACGCCGTGCTTGTCCCAATACAAATCGACATTGATGTAGATACATTCAAAATTCGGGACTCTTTTGTCTGGAACCTTAATGGTTCGTCAAACTCAACGCTATGAGCGTGACGTCAATTCTGATGCGCGAGTTTTGCAGAAAAGCTCATTACACCAGAATCCTTCGCACGAATCTTTTGCGACGACCTCGACATCCCGTCTAGCTGGGTCGCAGAAATCGCGAAGCAAATTACGGATCAGGTCGAGGAGCAAACTGGGGTTGCAGAAATCGCCGTGCGAAGTGTGGAAGACGAGGCGGAGCATGTTGAAAAGGACCTGCGAGTTATTCTCAACGTCAGTTCACCAAAAAGAAAATCCAAGCTGCCTCATACTGACCTATCAAATAGCTGGACGTTCAAATCGGTACCCTACACCTACTCGATCGCGTCGAATGGGATCTCTCCTCCCCCCTCACTCCCGAGCTCTTCGCCCTAACTCTAGTCCGGGACCTCTCACTATCTTCCTCCGCCGCACCCTTAATCGCCCATGCTCTCCACGAGGAGTTATTCCGACAAAAGAAGCTCTGTTTAGAAATGGGCCTAGTAGGCGAGGACACTTCCGTCGCAGAGGTTCCGGGGAAGAAACGAGGCGCGAAACAACTAGAGGGCGTTTGGAGAGATTGGCCAGAGACGATGAGCTTTGGGCCGAGGGTTGAATTCTTGAGCTTGGATGAGATGGATCGAGTGGAACTGGATAGGGAGCGGGAGAAAAGGTATGTGATGTCCGTATTCAGAGACGCGTTCAGTGGCGCGAAGTGCTTACATCGTTTTACGTCAACAGACGAGCGAAGAGAGATCGATTAACTGGGTCCCGGACAGCTGGAAGGCGGAGGTAAAGCTGAACCTACCACTGTCTAAAGAAACCCTGTTGAAACCTGGGAAACAGCGAAGAGGCTTCGCGTGTGACTGGGCAACTGGGCCGCTGAGCGACTGGTTGGCTGGTTGGCTCGCCGTTCAGACTCACTGTGATCGAGGAGGATTGGCGATGGAGTGCCTCAGTGAAACTTTGCCAGATTTTCTAGGTCGAGCTTCGGTTCCAGAGAATCTTTTCCAAATGCCCGTCACCGGAAGTCCGGACGAGCTAGATCACTAACATCGCGCGGCTTAAGTGCCCCGCAAGTGCTTCCTCTCATACTCCTCCGATGGCGACAAAGAGACCACCACCCCAGGCAGATCATTCGGCATGCAAGCAATTCCCTCAACTTTCTCTGGTATGACATCTCTGCCCCACTAATAAGATCAGTCAACCTAACCCAGTCCCCCAAAGCTCAAGAACGGCGGCGCTCCTACTCCAGATCTCACGTTCAGGAAGATCGTAAGCTTTTCATTTGTCAGATCCGAAGTGCGAAAGTAGTTGGGCCAGGCAAGACTCGAGCGCACTGCGCTCAAGGGACGGAAGACACGATCTCACGAACGGTCAACGAAGGGAAGGCGTCAGAGGGATTCATTGACGATGCTTGAATCCCTTGGAGCTTGGAAGGGAGAACCTGCTCAAAGGGTGTACGGGTGGTGACTTGCCGGATGGAACCCTCAGGTGACCGGTGGGGAGTGGGGCCATTGAGAACGCAGCGTCGCTGTGCAGGGCCTAGGGCCGGCTCGTTGCCTTTGCACAAAAGGACTTTGAGACTCAGATTCCTCTAGGAGCCTGGCAGAAGTTTACCCTTGGCCCGCGCGGCGTCGCTGGAGTCTGGAGATCACGATTCTGGCTTGTCAGCTTACCAGTCTGCAGCAACACCTTGACACTTTTTTCCATGTATGTAGGAAACTTTTGGAGTGAAGTATCTTGCCTATCAGTATACCCAAGGGTCCGTCCATTTGGATCCCTTCGGCTCGCAACGTCCTCACTGTGCGCATCGCAATCCTTTACCTTCGCGCAGGTACAATGTGTATGAGACCCCGGAGTCGAATGAGAATCTTACTACTCTACGATGTGAAAGGACGTTCGTGCCCTACTCAGTTTGTGATTGTTATCGTACATGAAACTCATCTTGCTGTCTTTGTAGGGAATGTCCATTTCAAATTTCCGTCACCAAGAAAAATTATTTGGTCACCCCTCCTCCTCCTTCTTTAGCCTGGTACTGGCACATCGAGCAGAATTCTTATGCTCCCTCTCACGACCACCCCCCGCCTTACGACCCACTCTCCCTTGCGCTGGAGAATCAGCGACGTCTTCAACCACTTCCTCTATCCTACATACCCCCTCTCGTCCCTCGGCAGCCATTTGTTACACTTCTCCTGTCCATCGACCCGACTCTTTTGGAATATCTTCCAGTGATGAAGGCGTTGGGGTTGGCCGACCTGTCGTTGGAAGACTTACTCTCCGTTGACGACAAAAGTCTCGAGGAGGTCCTGGAGGCCGACGAAGCAAAGGAGATACCCAGCTTCTGCAAATTAAACATCAGGGCAGGCTTGAGGAGGCTGATAGAGAAGAGGGGAAGTGGAGAGGTGACCGGAGGAGCTGATGGAAGTCTGATGTCGGGTGAATTGGCGCAGAAGTCAAATGATTGGATTACCGGGCTACTAGGATCGGTGAAGTTGAACGCTTAGCCTACTTTGATGATAATGAGGGCATGGTATTTTGAAGCAAGGAAAAGGAAAAGAAGTGGATCCGCGACGTCGCGGGCGGTCCAAGCTGCAACCTGACACCTTGCCGACTCCCGTTAGGTAGGTACTCATGTGCGCTCGCCTCACATCCCTCTCATAGCTTTCCCTTCCACTTGGACTCGCGCCGCTCACGTCATCTATTCACACGGTGACATACCTAGCTGGGTCAATCGGCCGAAGGAACCCCGGCGTACTGGATGGCAATGCTCGTTGGTGAAGGCCGTCGAGGGCAATGGAGTGCTGTAGGGAAGGTGAGTTTCAGCGAGGCTCCGTGAGTCGTTATCAGCGCCCTAGCTTGTCTACGTGTATTGCAGACCCTACGGGACTGATTGAAGCCGCCCTCCTCGCTCCCGAAGCGTCAAGTGCCAATGCCCGGCGCAAAATGGTTTTGTTGGGCTTCAAAAGGGTCGGATGGGCGAGCCTTCGCAGGAACCTTCGAGATACCCGGTTGAGCCCTTCGGAGAAGGATGCAGGTGTCGCGGTTTCGCAGTTACAGCTGGGAGGATGTGATTCCGAGCGGAGCAGAGACGTACTGTACAAGTGGGCGTCTCAAGTGAGTTTGGGTGCCCCTACTTACAGTGTACTGTAAGTGTCGGTATACAGCGGGGTACATACAGCTATAAGCGGCAAGGTGCTCTTGCCACATGGTGAAGACAAGCGCTTACTTAAGAGTAGTAGGGGGCCACATTCTGTCCGCTAGTAGCTGACAGTGACGTCGCTTCCTCAAAAAGAGGGTCGCTTCTGCTCTCTTCTGTAATATAAGGTGACTGACAACTTGCTGTGATAGGAAAGAGAGGTTTTCACCTTAGGCAGATTTCACCAGCACCTCGCGTCGGACCGTCTTCTTTTTTCCCCGAAAAGCTCGCTACTGTAAATACCAGACACCGGTCTTGGAAGAAGGGCGGCTCAGTCAATTCTTTGTCATTGAATCCATAGAACGAGTGAAGGACCCACTATATTTGACTTTTGGAGGGCGGCGGACGATCCGTTCTGTGAAGGCGCGTAGGATCAACATCCACAGAAGTTCTGTAAAGCTCCTTTCTCCGTCATTTCTAGGCACGATCACATATGGAAGCACACGAGCGGAAGACTAGCTCATTTTGCAAGAGAGCCAGCAATTTTTTGTCCTCCATCTCACTTTCCCTACATAAATACTCCACACTAGGCACAACGTACCGAGGTAGCCGACATTGACTAGTGATTGCTTGGGCGAACCGTTTCCCTTCTCCTGGTTTGCTACATCCACTCCTTGCTACTTCAGTCATTTGACTGACGTTCTGTACCCTCTGGTCTCCTCACCACTTATCGATGACAGTCAAGCTTCGTCGAAACGCCGCCCCAGCTCCTTCGCCATTGGATTTCTCTTGCGGAAGCGGCCCCTCCCTTTACAATCCCGACTCTTACTTCCAACCACATCCATCAGGTCACGATTTTCGATCCATCACACCGGATCCCTTTAGAACAACAAAGACGCTCCAAGCCTCCATATTGCGCGTTCCGGAGGAAGGACCCGACCCACCGATCCTTCACATCCGACTTCCACACCTTAATACACCAATAGACTCGTCTCACCTCATAGCATCTTCGTACAGGAGAAAGCAAAATCCGCCGCCTGCCATTAGAATGTCGAACGCCACGATGCCGCCTCGGAAGGCCAAGGCGTTCGCTGGCTTCTTTAGCTCTCTCTCCAAGGGCAGCAAATCACAGAAGTCCATTCGTACTCCTCTACCTTCTCGACCGGAGTCGCCCCACTTGGTATTTGCATCGCCGACTAACGACTCATCCCCATCAATTTCGACTCCCACCAAATCCACTCTGAGCGTTCCTCTTTCCGGCGCTGCTTATCCGGAAGAAAAGCAAGATGGCATCCCATCTTTCGTAAGATTTGCGAAGAAGGCGGTGAGGAGAGCGTTAACTTTGACGAGGAGAAAGCTCTCGAGTCAGTCTCCCCCGTCGGAGCTTCCGACGACTTGGGCTGATTATGCAAATCGTTATTCGAAGGTGATTGATCACTTTTTTCCAGTCTTAAAAACCATTTGCTGACATACCTTATCATTCAAAAGAACCAAATAGACTTGAACGACCCACCTCTCCCTCCCAGTCGCGCCGCGAACGAGGCTGTCCTCGGCACTTCCGCCACTCCTACGCCGTTTGAAGAGCGAGTTTGGGTCGCTCCCGTACCTTTCAATGAAG
>JASZXU010000011.1:0-69651 GCA_035521515.1 Phenoliferia sp. Uapishka_3
TCCCAACTCTTACTCCGCGCAACCGCCACAAGGTTACCCTTACCCACCTCCGCCCCCACAACACCTAGCCCATTCATCACATTCCACGACCCCTCTTTCTTCGAATCCCAACTCGGACCCTCGCCCTCTTTCCGCCCTTGCCCTCGCCGCTGCAAGTGGTCTCCACGAGATGGAACGGGAGAGAGAGCGAGAAAGGGAGCGAGAGGGAGGCGACCGTGGGATAGACCAGAAGCCCACGAATGGTTTGGGCAGCCATCCGAATAGCACGACGACTACGCCTTACGGTTCCTACGATCAACCTGGCTACTGGCCACCTTACGCCGCGCCTCACTACCAGGTGGGCGCTCCTCCTCCTCCACACCCAGCCGCTATGGGCGGTCTACATGCCGGAGAGGACTTGAAGCACCGTGGAGGCCGGAGGACGCACGGCTCGCACACCGTTCAAGGTCACTACGATGAGGCCCAGGCTCGTCATTCGCACTCGCATGACCCAAGTCACCCGGGCCACCACAGTACGCTCAACCGTCCGAACGCTCGCCATGGCTTCGCCCCGTATGGATACGCAGCGAGCACCGACCACAGCCTCGCAAATTCCCCTGCCAGCTCACGGGGCTCACAGAGTGATGATTCCGACCACGAAGATCGCAACAACGGCGGTCGAGTTTCGCGTCACCCCTCTTCCAAAAGTCGCTCTTCGCATCATTATCCTCCCAACATGCAGGGGCAAGGACCTTCTGGGATCGGAATGGGCTCGCAACCTGGTCTCGGACAGCAACATGCCATCGGCCAACTCCACCAGGCGCTTGCTTTCAACCTCGGCTCCGTCCCAACCTCCCCAGTCCTCGGTCCGCTCAAGGGTCTCACGCTTATGAGTGCTGCAGGATCGCGAGCCGGAAGCGTTGTCCACAGCCGAGCCAGCAGTCCGATCCATCTCCCACCCCTCAAGCTTTCTGGCGGAAGTGGCGAGACGAGCGGTACTGGAAGCCCAGAAAATAGCTCTGGTCATGAGGTTCACCATTCGCACCTCGAGAGCAGCAGCAGTAGTCATCTCCACCAACAGCGGCAAAGAGCTCACCCTTACGGACAAAAGAGCCAACCTGGAAGCCCCGTTTACGAACGACCAAACCTTTCGCGCTCAGCAACGGCTGGGTCGCAGCACGGCCACTCGTCCTCTTCCTCCATCCACCAGAACAACCCGCCTTCGCCTCACGATCCAACCCCACCCAATCTCTCCACCTCGGCCGATCGCAACATCCCTAGCATTTCATCCCTCGGCGCACTCTTCAAAAACGGCTCTTCGTCGAGGCCCAACTCTCGTCCCAACTCCCGTCCCAACTCCCCGCCAGGTAGTCCGCACTACCAACCCGTCAGTCACTTCAGCTCTGCATCCGCGAGTTCAGAATCACTGGCCAGTATGAGCAATGGATATGGCAGGAGTCGCCCAGGTTTCGCTATGACGCCCATGACAGGACCAACCGGCAAGGCACCTACCAGCGCTACGGGTGCCTACTTCCCACAAGGCAGCAACAGTCGAGCCCAAAGCGAGGAGGTCGACATGAAAAACACTGGCGCGAATGACGAAGAGGATCAATTGATGGAGACTTAACGACCTTTCGGTGTCGCTAGTCGACCGACGACCCTTTCAGATTCCTACTTTTTGTCGCTACAACTTTGCTCTCGCCTCTTCGCACAACCTCGCTCACGTAACAACCACTGCCCCACCTGCCTCTCCTAGATTTCCTTTCAACGCCACCCTGCTTTGCCTTAGACTTTCTCCCACCACCCCTCTCATCTCAATCTGTAGCTTTTGCCCACATCTTTCTCAATCCTCGAGGTCGGCGACGTTGATTCTCTCTTATCGTGAGCCTAGTTTCTACTTGTCTTTTCCGACCACAGTGGCTGATCCTCAACGGTGCTTCCTTTTAGAGAACTCAACGTCGCAGCTAAGAGTGCTTGTCCGCTGGCGATGACAATGTTTCTCAACTTGAAATTGTCCACCATCCTGTTCATGAGTACAACTCCCCCTAGACGCCATTGTTCCGATGAGACACCTTTCTCTCGGATGGCCAACCCGCAATAGACTTCAATTTTCGCCCTCAGACCAACTCCCTGCGGCTTCCTCGGCTCGGAGGAGACCTTACAGTCAACTTCAGACACTTTGCGGGAACGCTTTTTTCATATATGCGAGAAATAAACGATTCCTTTGTTTTTATAATTCACAGATTCACAAAGTCGGTGGGTTTACAACTACAACGTCGCTACGACTTCTCCCAACCTCCAAGTCCCATGGCCTCAAATCTATGTTCTAGTGCCTCCACATTGGGCATCACAATCCGCAACATCTCTCTCTTTTCCGCTGTCGTCCTCGTCGACCTCGGCTTCGAACTCGAAACAGACGGTCCACCAAATACGCCTCCTGAAGCAGAAGAGCGGGGAGGTGGCGTTGGCCCTCTTCTCGACGTTATTGGATCAACCAGTATAAAGGGTGGAGGAGGTTCTCGACGATTTGTTCGTGAGAGTGGCTGTGGCGTGGAGGGAGAGTCGTTAGGTATTGGTCTTGAAACGGAAGCTCGTGGAGTTTTTTCTTCGATCGTTGCTAGGATCTCTTCGCTTAAAGAATAGGGATGTGAATGCGTGGATGCCGAAGAGGAAGTAGAGGACGTGGAGGAAGAATGTCGATGATGTCTTGAAGGGGTTGAAGTAGTACGAGAAGGTTTAACGGGTGTTTGGGGGATGAAATCGAAGGCGGCGCGAGCGAGGAGAGTTGGATCTGGGTTGGAGATGAATGGATCGGCGGGTGTAGAATAAGATGATGAGCTAGAGGTAGAGGCAGAGGATTGCGAGCAGGAACGTTGGTGAGAGGACTTTTCCTTTTCGGGAAGGAGGTAAAAGTAGAGGATTTCGACAGCTTTGATTCTGCGAGGACGTTCAGAGCCAAGCATAAGCGACTGGTATTTATTATGCCGACTTGGATTGGATTGAAACGCACCGAACAGGTTGAGCAACAGTCTTGTCTTTCAGAACCTTGACTATAGCAGCGAGTCCTCCAACAGATTCGAATGCTCGCATATTTCGCGGACGATCTACGAGGGCACAAAGGAGTGTGTCAAGTGACATGAGGGCGAGGGAAGTTTGAGGAGAATGTAAGGTTGCTGGACGAGATGGCGAAGTGCTTCTTGAGGCTGAAGAAGGGGCCGGGGATGGAGGGAGAAGTACTGGAGACGGGTTCGCAGACAAGTGGGGTATTGAGGGAGAGGTGAGGAGGGAGTCTCGAGAGGATTGTATGACGAGGAGGATGTACTGTCAAAACCTCATCAAAATTAGTGAATGTTCGAATTAGCTTTGGGACAGGATGAAAAGTACTTCGAGTGGAGAGCGACGCGCGAAAAGGCGTTGACTTCGTCGGTGGAGCAAGACGAGCCCTTGTATCAAGCCGAGACAGCGTGTAATATTGGCCCTCGTTATTTCGTGTTCAGCTAATTTAGACCATAGGACCAACGTTCAGCAATCCTTCCTAGCTATACGCGACGCGCCGAAAGACTTACTTGCGCTTTGACCCCGCTTCAAATCTCCGACTGTGCGACCGAGCCATTCGAGCAGGGCAGCGGTGACTGTTTTAGGATCGCATCAGCGAGTAGTATGGCAGGTGAAAGGCATTGACCGCTGACTGTTGTATTCGAAGCCATCTTGAAGGGCGAGGAACGCGTCCAATTGTGTTGGCGCAGACGGCGAGATTCGACCCTCTGGTTCGAGCGCGAGGGCGGCGAGTACGCGTTCAAGACTAGCGAGAGCTGTTTCGTGATCGACTGTTTTCGAGAATGGCGATAAGAGGAGGTCGATCGCGTGCGCCAAAGTTGCTCGCAATGCCGACATGGACGACGTTGATCAACAAGCGTCGGGCCGGACTCGCTCTGCTTTTGCCACTCATGAGCTCACTTTTTGGGTCCGACTCGGACTCGGAATCAAGCCACGAGTCAGTTTCTAGCTGTCCAATAGCTCATGATGGTAACACTCCTCCCATCCCAGGCCTCGTGCTACTCAAACGAGCGATCCCCATCAATCTCCAAGCCGACCTCGCACTCGCAGCTGCGGCACTCTTCACCGCCAACACAAACCAAGTAATGCTGTTCAACAGTCCTTCAACTCCAAACTTGCCTCCGTTCCTCGAGCCACTCCTTAGCCTCCTCTCTGCCGTCCTTCCGCCCCACCTCGCTTCATCATTCATCAACTCGACCTACCCGCTGCAGGTCATCGTAAACCTGTACCGACCTGGAGAGGGAATAACACCGCATGTCGACCTGCCAACTCGATACGGTGATGTAATTGTTGGCGTCTCACTCCTTTCACAAACCGTCATGGAATTCACGAAACGAGAAGGGTCAGGAAGTCGGGCTGAGGATGAGTTTGCCCTTCTGTTGAGACCGGGGGATTGCTATGTGTTCGATGGAGAAGCGAGGTACGAATGGGTACACGGCATACCCGCTCGTTTGGAGGATGAGTTCGTCAACGCCGCGGGCGAGGTCGTTACGGTGAAGAGGAAGACGAGGATTAGCATCACGCTGAGAAGGATGAAAGAGGGGGCTGATATCGTCGGAGGCGGTGAGGAGATAATTGTGGAAAGACTCGAGAGCTAGGAGAGACAACCTCGAGGTTAGGACCCCGACGCAAAGGAGTACTCTGCGGAGGTCTTTGAGTCGCTCATACTTAGCCTGGTGAGTACGTCTCATTCACCCTGCTAGGCCCAAAAAAAAATGCCTCTGTTGGCGCTGATCCTTTGTTAAAAAGGCGAAGGACGGACAATCCCTCCCCTACAAGCAGCAACGTCGAGCGTCGGGGTTTCGAAATAACGGACGGACCCACGTCGCCTGGTTAATCACAAAATGCGGAGCATTCCTGCTCTTGCTTTTCGCCTTCATTTCGGCATCATCACTCTTCGAAAATCAAAAATTGGATCAGCAACGCATGGGCGCCACAAGTTCATCAGATTTCATTGAATCTCATCCATCACGGCCCGGCATCTCATCTCCAATCATTGCGTTCGAGGCATCAGAGCATTTCAAATCAATCAAATCACGTTTGAGGTGTGTACAGACAAGGTGGAATGAATCAATGGGGTTTCGCCTCGAGGCTCGCAACCACATCGGAATGAGATAAAGTGAATAGTCATTCTTCAACTTTCTGATAGCTGATAGTATTTAGAAATAGAACCTAGGTTCCGCTTATGACAAGATCTTGACACTCCAAATCATCAAATGTCCATGCTGGTCCCCTTCGTGCAGCTTGATCGGTGCAGCAAGCGACGTCCCACCACCAAGTTCTTTCAATTCTGCCTTGACCTCGATCTCATAGCCTTCCAACACGTCCTCCCACAGCCTTTTCCAGGATCTGACAATCGAAGATCATCTTCAGCCTTCATCTATCCGACACAAAAAAAGGACAAACTCACTCAGGACTGTGCGCGTAGACTTTCGCACCACCGCCTGATACGGTCTCGATAACTGAGCCTTCGGTTTTTGCTGCGTACTGGCTTCCGAATATTGTACTCCCTTCTCTCAGGACAAGAAGCCCCGCGATACGGCGAGCTAAGTACTTTTGGGTGTCGCGGTCGAAAAGGTGAAATAACGAGGCGGCGTGGATGGCTCGCGCTGAGCGCCCAAGTTGACCCAACGAAGCGAGGTTGGAGGCATCCGGGAAGCGTGTAGCGGAATGTTCTTGGCAATCAGCCGGCTCGGATCGCGGAGCGCTGAAAATATTGTGCAGTAGCTGTCGAGGTGTGAACGGAGAGGTACGCGTGTCGCGGAAGAGCAGGTAGCCAAGATTGATGAAGTCTAGAGAGGAAACCCGTGTTCTACAGTCAGACTTTTATTTTCTGGGCCAGCTGATTGATTGACCCACTTACTCTCTTCCACTTCGAGTCCGACCAGGGCGTCAACAGGATACCCGTCTCGTGCCACTTTTCGCAGATCTGTCCCAACTACGACAGAGAGTTGTAGACTGTAAACCCCTTGACTCTTACCAAATAGAAGTGGCTGTTCTCACAACAGCTCCCAACGTCTATAAAAAGGCCTCCTCCCTCCTCCGTTCTCCCGCGTTCGAGGACGGCGGCGTACTCGAAGTGACCGGCCGCTTTGAATCGACAAAAGTTGAAAGCACGTATACACGGATCTATAGAAATGAAATCAATGACTATATCTCAGCTCCAGAGCACCGACCAGACAACTTTGTCCTCTGCGAGGCGCACAGTAAGAGGTCTGCGAAGAAAAGCTCACAAGGATGAATACTGGTGTACGCCTCAATCTGGACCTCGGTGATGTGCTTGAAGAGCTCGTCGTGATCGGAAATACCAGTCGCTTCTGCAAGAAAAGCCTCTTCGGCCGCAGTGATCTTCAGAGGGACGTCGAGTGGGAGCGCTTTCAGTGCGGTGATGTTCCCTGAGGTGCCGTCGGTGGTTGTGTCCTTTCCCATGTGACAAAAAATCAGGGTAGAGACTGTTAAGATTGAGTAGGCGGCTAATAGATAGAGGAAGGAGGAATTTGGAAGAGAGGGGTTGTCCGGAGCCTTCCTGCGTCTCCGAATACTTCCGTCATTGAACTGCATCGCAAACGACATTTGTTGCGAAAGACAGACGAAAGATGTCTGGTTAGTCGAGTGCTCACTCTGGTACATTATACCACGAAACCCGCTTCTTTTGAGTGAATCACAAGATGATCATGCGAAGTCCCGCACCACCCAATTTCGCCAAGGAGCTCTGCTGAAACTGCGATTTATTCCCAAAATCAACCAACCCCTAGGTACCAAAGGATCATAAAATGGTTATGAAAGTCTCCGCTCTTCAGTCCTCCGTTATAGGCTCCTCCTTCGCAGCATCGATCCCGGCTTGGTGGTTAACCATACCCATATTTCCCATCCCACCTCTTCCACCCATCATCCTATCATCCTTGTGCTCCATCTCGTATTTTTTCTGAACGTCTCTCTCCTCAGCATTCAGCGCATCAACTTCCGCCCTCATGGCGGGGTCCCGCGAAGGAGAGCGAATGTTGCCGGCACCTCCCCGACCCCGTGAGAATGCCTCTTTCGAGGAGCTACGGGTACGAGAAGTAGAACGGGCCTTCTCTAGCGTCGCCTCGTCCTCGTCGACGGTGTTTGGATTTGGTTGACGTCCTCGGCTGTGCGACATATTTCCAGCGCCACCTGGAATAAGAATGATCAGACTTGGACTGAGAATTTAGAAGTGCGCCATTACTGTTCACTGGACTGAATTTGAACTCACCTCGACCACTCGGCACGTAATCTCCGCCCTTGCGTCCTCGTGAGCCCTCGTCCGAATCAACGGTATCCGCAAATTGAGGGTTCAGGTGAGAGTGGTGAGCTGGAGTGGCTCCCTCTGTTGCATTTGCGTCCGTGAAAGCCATAGGAAGAGATATACGATTCAATCCGTTCGAGCGGGTGGAATGGGATACAGAGGGGGAGATGAAAGACGTCAGCAAGGTTTATGAGGCGGGAAAATTGCGATAAACAATATGCGGTAACCGAAGCTACTTCCTACGTCCCTTGCTTGGCCTCGCTTGGCATTTGCAAACGCCGTGGGAAGAACTACAGATAGATGCCTCCAGCGGTCGTCGCCCTTAGATAAGGCTACCCGCGCGGCCACACGCCACATCCAATGTGACAGAGAGCTGGAGTATCCTCTCTGATGAGCCTAAACTTCAAAGGGCAGTTTTAAAACCGCTCGTAGTGGGCGAAAAGTGAAGGGGAGCCCCAGATCCGAGCCGGAGGCGAATGAAAGACGCACCTTCCAAAGGATCGCGGTTTCTCGACCTCGAGCGGTGCAAAGAGTCCTTGAGCTTGTCCAAGTAGTCTGGCATGGCGTTGAAAGCTCCTTTGAGTCGAAATATACGTTAGGCGGGGTGGAAGGAGTGGAAGGAGGGCAACAGAGGCAAATCAATCGGCTCTGCTGAAGATCCGAGAATCCCCGGCTGCGTTCCCGATTGATCGCAATCAGCTCTGCGATAGCGGTAGAAGGCCAGCCACCCAATATTCCAATTCCCCCAGACTTTTGCACGCTTAATACTACAATCGACGAAGGGCACAGCATACCAGCAAACGTTGAAGTGTACGGTAGGTCCCATTTCGCACTCAGGTCGTCGTACCGGCCGCCCTATCGCGACCCTCTTACCCGCACAACAACTGATTTTCGTCCGAACTGTCGAAGACTTTGCTGGCCCTTTCCTTTCCTACGCTGCCCAGTATAATTTAGAAAGAGAGTGAACACAACGCTCAGGCCATGCGGTCCTACACGCGGTGTTTTTCGGACATCGCTCAAATCCACGAAAGCTGAGCTGTGCTTGAATCATGGACAACCCAGGAAACATTCAGAAATGGCTGGTGAGATATTCACGGTGACCACATGGTGTGAGAGAGTGTCGTGAGCCGTAGCTTGAGCTAGGACATCACCTTGCCACTTGCCGCAACGTTAACGTTAACCCACTCGCGGTTCACTCAGGTTAGGCGAGCTATGGGTCGATGTTTCGAGCCCACACGGCGAGGCAACCGTACTTACAAATGAAGCACCCTGGGGACGTACGGTTATGCTTGTTTCTTGACATGCGTTGCAAAGTGTCTACTGAGGGTATGCGTACTGAGGTGAGTATGGTAGGTATATGAATTAGGTACGACAAAACGGAAACGCAGTGAAAGCAGGTAGGGATACAGTTTGGGGGAGGTCGGATCCTTCAGATAGCCAAGTCGCTTAGAAGAAAAGAATAATGATGAGGAGTGCACTCAAGATGGCGATAAGGATAAATATACACCAGCTTGAAGGCGAGCCTACATTTGTAATGTTGATGATCAGTTCAGGTACAATAGGAACAATTGATGAGCAAGAATTTGCTACTTTGATTTTCTTGTATAAAACCTTGCAGGCGCCGTTGAGCTTTGCCGAGTCGGCCTGTTGTTCGATCGACGTCGTGCTCAAGCGCTTCGAGCATGCTGTCAGATCGCTTGATTGAGTCGCTTTGCCATACGGATTAAGTATTAGCTGGGAGTGGCTCACACATTTTGATCGAACACTTCCCGACCCATCACTTTCGCCTGCTCGCGAAGCATGCCCACGGTCCCTGAAATGTCTGTTAACGTCCGGTCTTGCTGGGTGATCAGGAGCTGGAGGAATGAGTAATGTGTGGCCTGTAAGCGACCTGTTCCCGGGAAATAATATCCCGGGCACGCATGCTAAACAAACGACTGACGTCCACCGGCAACAACCTTCGCACTTGGACACCGCAAGGCGCTGCCAGCGTTCGAGCTTCTCCCTACAGCCAGAATCCCCGTAGGACAACTCGAAGAAGAACTTACAGTCTGGTGTTCCATTTCAAAGTTGTTTGCGCCTCCCTCGTTGGTATCATCCTCACCCTCGCCGTATGAGCGGTAGCTTGGAGGTGGCTGGCCTCCAGATTGCGCAGAGAGCCGTTTCCGAGCTTCGAGCTGCATTCACATCCACACCTCATCGAATAAGTCACATTGACTCGAGTCAATCAATAGCAAAACACCTACAGATGGTGACCCTTCGCTTCCAGCGCGTTGTCGCGCGTCCTGTTCGTTGGAGGAAATGTAAGCCACGTTGCCAAGCGTTGAAAGGCTTGCTTTGAAGGATTCGCTGGGATCGGAGGCGGCTCCACCACTTTCTCAGCGATATTCAGCTGTCAGCTTCTGACGCCGGGGATCCTCTCAGAGTCTCCGGACAAAGCAGCTCGCCGACGCGCCATCTCGTTCAAGTTTCGACTCACTCTGACCACACCTCTCACCCTCTCTACAAAGCTTCGTCTTCTCGCGACCTCCTCCCTTGCGATACCGAGCCTGCGCGCGACACCCTCCTCCTCGACGGCATGCACGCTCTCTTCCAGCTCCTCGAGATCTGCCTCGAGGCTGATGAGCGTTCCAAGAAGCTCCGAATGGTTGTAAGCTCGATCTGACGCCGAAACGTTGGTCGGGAGGGCGAGGAGAGATGAGAGGTGCACGAGCGTCGTTTCGATTTCGCTGCAAGATGCGTTAAAGAAAGGTTGGACGTTCGTCAAGCGTGTACTTACGACTTGACCTCAAAGTACGGATCCTGGGCGGCCATGCTGGATTGGGCGTGATGCTGGGTACGGGGACGTGCTGAGGCTCAACGTGCAGCACCTACAGGTTGCCTGACGGCGGCCTTCGGGCTCCGAGACGTTTTGTGAGGGGCAATTAGGGTTTGCCGCAGGCTGAAGAGCCGTTACGGAGCTAAGTAGGCTGGGTGTGGGCGAGGCTTTGGAGATGAGCGTCTTTCTCGAGCGCTCGAGCAGCGACGTTCGAGTAGAGGCGAACGCCGTTCGTTCCTGGCGCCGGTGTCCACTCACACTGACGTCGACAAAGTTTTCGCTCTCTCTTGACGCGGACGTGACAGCTTATATACCGTCTATTCTCTGCCTACTGAATATACTGAATACTCACCAGCAAATCGTTTTGTGCAAGTCATTTTTAGTTTCTTCCGAAGCTTTGTAGAAGTTTCGAATCTTCTCGAATGGCGTATCCTTAGTCCTCCGCGGACAACTGCCAAACATGAAGTGTCCTGTCGAAAGTCTCTCTTGATCTGATACGTGGTTCCAACAGCATCCTTCTACTCCTTGCATACATCCTGAAAGTCTAGGTGTGCTCAAATTACTTGCTGCCAAATGACTTCACACGGGTCTCCAAAGGACTGTTTAATCCAAAGGTCAGCGACTCGGACACCTTTGATGACATCCAAACAGTAAAACTGACCTGAACTCTTTCGGGCCTGGTGCTCCTTCTGGCTTGCCAAACACAAGCTGCGCCTTCAGCTCCCAGCTTACAGGTACTTCCCAGGTAGATTGGATTTTGGCGTCAATCAGAGGCTGAGGTGAGAATCTATCAGACTCTGTCAACTGTTGACGCTGGGTATCACACTGACGGAATAGTGTTGGAGATTGGCTCCGAGTCCTTCCTCTGCGAACGCCGTCCAAAGGACATAAGCAAGGATGCCGTGTCCGTGATCCTGTAGGGAAAGCAAGAAATCAGCTTGAGTAATCACGCTAGAATTCTTGGGTATCTCACGGCAAATTGAGGGAACTATGTAGGATATCGAAACCGTCAGCGGGTCGCCATCTGCTAGAAAATGAAAGTACGCTTACCTTGTCGGCATAATTGGGAATCTTCTCCTGCAAAGCCTCAATGACAGCACGGTCTTCAAAAAGGAGCACCGTGCTAGAGAAGAACGTCGATTATCAGAACCAGCTCTGCTCATCGCGCGAAGCTCCGGTCTTAAGCTCACCCGTAGGCATTCTGGAAGCCATTGAGACGCGCCTCGGCAGCTGTCCACCTCTCGGCGGGGGATACTGCCTTGACCGCCTCTTTGGCAAAGTCCCAGAGCTTCTTGTGTTCTTCTCCAAAGAGGACAACAGCCCTCGAAGATTGCGAGTTAAAAGAGGAAGGCTGATCATTGGATTAGGCTGCGCGTATCACTTTCAAAATGAGAAGCGCACTCACTGAGTGTTTGACGCTCTCGTTCACGATATCTAAGATGCGGCTATCTGGAATGGGAGACGAGGCAGACAGTTGGTAGATCGTTCGTCGCGAAGTGACGGCTTTGAAGAATGAGGTGGATCCGGACATGATGGCGTGCGTTGGATGAAGGCTGAAAAGTGGGGTGCAACGTCGAGTAAGTTTGAGTCATCGGTGCTTGTAGAAGTTTGGTACCTACTTACACCGAGTTGGTTGTTCTGGGGAAGGAGGAGGATGGGATTGGAGGGCAGTCTTTTGTGGAGGTCCGCGATTCATTGCTATGTCAGGAAGTGCGGAGTATTCGCGGCGAATTTCGCAATCTTAGGCAATGCTCATTGCTGACCTACGCCTGCGGCCTGACTAGTTGACTAGTCATATGTATTGTAAATGTCCAGTTGCTTACTACGAGGAGCACCTACAGCTATAGTAGGGGGAAACCGAAAGGCTCAGGGTTGACCATTCGCGGGTGGCTCGAGGCATGTCAATGAGGTGTGGCCTGACAGCTGAGCATCTGAGATTTTGCAACTTGATCCTGCTTTCGGAGTCCTCCTTTTCCAAGATTTTTTCGGATCCTTACGACGTACCCAGAATATTTGTAAGGAGGAGCGATTGGCTTTGATTGGTTTCATGAGCAAGAGAGACTTTGAGATTCAGGGATGGCTTCAAGTTGTGGTGAATAGGTTGGTTTGGGACGAGGGACAAGCTCAAATCGCCTCGCCTGGTCCCTCCGCCTTGTAGAAACCGACCCCAGCAAAGTCACAGCAACCAACATCACCAGCTACCCTCAAAATGTAAGCATTCGTTCGGGAAGATCAGCTCCCAGGTCCCAAGCCATCGACAAACTACGTCGTGCGCCTCGCTGCGCCTTCTCGCCCTTCCTCCCGCTGCGACATCACCTCCCACCCGCTGTACACCACCTCTTCGACGCGTCTGTACTGTCATTTACCACTTCTACACTCTTGATCGTCACAATACACGGCCATCAATGTTTCAGCGAGCTCGCCATTGCTCTGTAGCGCCCGGTACTGACTTTTTGCTCCGTCCTTTGTCTCGTGCAGCTTGCAATGGGTCTCTCCGATCTCATCGCATCCATCGTTGACAATGGCGATGGCTTTGGTCCTTCAGCAGACCATCTCCCCGCTCAATTCAAAGAGTGAGCACTGAGTTTCGCATACGAACTTGCAACGCAGCGGTTGCGCTCACAGCTCGAGCTGACGCTGTATAATTGCCTCTGTGCAGCATTCCCTACGCCCCTTTCTCTAAAAACGACAAGCTCGGCCGAGTCGTAGACTGGAACGCAGCAGACGCTTCGACTTCCCTTGCCGCTGGCCAGGGAAACCGACGACCGGGACAGACTGGCGGAGGAGGCAAATACGGTCGCGAGCCAAAAGAGGCCTTTGGAGCCGGAAGTGCCGGAACCTTTGCCTATTTCCACGATGAGGACGAGGCCAGCTTCTCGTTGGTTGATGGAACAAAAGCTGGAGCCGCCAAGAGGGGTGGAGCTGGCGGAGCTGGACTTGCGAACCTTGGTCGCGGAGGGCAGTTCAATCGAGGCGGACGTGGTGGCGCAAGGGGTGCGCCAGCAGGCCGTGGTGGAGCCGCTGGCTACGGGAGGGGAGGAGCGCAAGGCGGGCGTCAGGACTATGGCAGAGGTGGAGCGCGTGGTGGGCGTGGAGGAGCACAGGGTGCCGGCCGCTACGGGTGGAAGGACTGGAACAAGGAGCAGAGGACAAGGGACGCCAGTGTTGCTATCGGAAGTGACTGGGCCGTACTCGAGGAGATCGAGTTCTCCCGTCTTGCCAAGCTCAGGCTCGACGTCGACACTCAGGACCCCGAAACTCTGTCAGTTTGCGCGCATTCGCCTTGCAGAAAGAGCAGAAATCTTACTCATGCTTTGACTTGTGCTTTGAATTCACAGCTCTTCCCATGGATTCCTTTACGAATACGACAAAGCGTATGACCGTGTCAACACCAAGACTGAGAAGCCTCTCCAAATCATCGACCGAATTCGTTACAACCCTACCACTTCCGACGATCCTATTATTCAACAAGTAAAACTTTTCTCACACAACTCATGCACCTCGCTGGAGTTGAGTACTCACCTAATTTTCCTTTTCAGTTCGCCGCCAAGGACAAGGCCCAAATTTTCGCTACCGACGCCATCCTCAGTATGCTTATGTGCACTACTCGCTCCGTATACCCGTGGGATATTGTTCTTACTGTCGAAGGGGGCAAGCTCTTCATGGACAAGCGCGAAGGCGGACCTTTCGGTGCGTCCAGAACGCCCATGATTAAAGTGCGATCCATGTTTACTCACGCGCACTGACCATCATAGACTACCCTTCTGTCAACGAAAACGCTTCGGACCCACCACTCGAGAACGAGAAGGACACCCTCAACACCCCTTCCGCCCTTTCCCTCGAAGCGACCTACATCAACACCAACTTTGCCTTCCAGGTCGTGCAAGAAACCCCAGCGGGTCGAGTCGACCTCGAGAACCCAAATCCGTTCTACTCTCCCGACGAGACAGAGCCTCTCGCCAGTTGTGGTTACCGATACCGCAAGTTCGACCTTTCCATCACCGAGGACGAGGATGTTCAGATCATTGTTCGTACCGAGGTCGATTCATTTGTCAAGTCGACGAACCCGAATGAGGAAGACACCTACATCACTGTCAAGACCCTCAACGAGTTCGACACAAGGGCTCAGGGTAGTGGTGGAGCACCGGATTGGAGGACAAAGCTCGACAGTCAGCGAGGAGCTGTTGTCGCCACCGAAATGAAGAACAACTCGAGCAAGCTCGCGAGGTGGGCTGTGCAGAGCATTCTTGCTGGTGCTGAGCAGATGAAGATGGGGTGAGTTTTCTGGACTCTCCTACTGGGTGCCAAGACAGGAATTGATGAGCGCGATCCCATCTGCAGATACGTATCCCGTGTGAACCCCCGCGACGCCTCCCGCCACACTATCCTCGGAACACAATGGTACAAGCCAAGAGACTTTGCTTCCCAAATGAATATCAACCTCGCCAACGGATGGGGTGTAGTGCGTACAATCGCCGATCTTTGCCTGAAGCAGTCGGACGGCAAGTACGTTCTCTTGAAGGACCCGAACAAGGTACACTCTCCTGTCCTTTGTTTTGCAAGTTTGGTCGAGGTCAACTAATGATTTGTCGTTGGTTTTTGTTCAGCCCGTCATTCGGCTGTACCGTGTTCCATTCGATGCTTTTGACCCGACAGAGGACCTCGAGGAAGATCTTGTCTCCTTACACGGGGGTTCAGATGACGGAGGATTGTAGACATGTTGCAAGCACATTTAGCTCGCACAAAGTTACGTTTCGTCGCTGGCTGCTTCCCGTTTTTTGAGCCTCGTTGCGCAACTCCCAAGTCGTGCACTCAATTTTGGACAACACCGGTTGATGATTACAGTAGCTCGGCAAAACAGGCGGGAGTTTTCCTTATTCAATTTGAGGCTTCCTAAAGGAAGGATCAAATGTAGTAGAGATTCGAAAAACAGCGGGAATAAATTGCAAAATTGAATATTAAATTCATGACCAGCACTATCTTTCGCTCATAGTGTCCTTCAGATCCGACGCCCCCCTCCGCTGATCCGAAAGATAGTGCGTACGGCGCCACTCAAATTAAGCTACACACCGGAATTCGTGAACATCGCCAGAAAGAAAGCTACCATCCCTTGTCAGTCTTGACCCCAGCCCGCATCAGTGGCAAGCTGCCAACCCCTGCGGAAGGCGAGGAAGCGTCTTCACCACACTCGGTAGCAAGCCAGAGCCAGATAATCAGTGAGTTGGCATGCATTCACTTTCTCCACCTGAGTCGCAGCAATTCTAGGCGGCTCACGGCTAGAGCTCAACGCTGAAAGTCGGTGGTGCGCCTTTCCCTCAGCAGCACTTCATGGTCGCATCATCTGCGAAGATTGTGGTACTCGGGGACGGAGGAGTCGGCAAAACAGCCTTGACAATCCAGCTTTGTTTGAATCACTTTATCGGTGCGTCTTGCTACTTTATATCGGGTCCCCTTCGTCTTCGCGTCACGCCTGTCGCTGATCATGACCCTCCTCTCGTTTCATCTCATTCAGAGGTGCGCTACTATCCTGTCGCTCACAGTCTGCCAATGATGCGCAGGCCAGCATCGTGCAGCTACTGACCGTTTTGTTTGCTTGCCGTGCCAGACCTATGACCCAACCATTGGTACGTCGGCTACCGGAGAGGCGCGAGCTCAAAACAGCCCGCTCATGCTTATCCCTGTCTCCGCAGAGGACTCGTATCGAAAGCACGCCATTATAGACGACGAGCCATGTCTGCTGGAAATTCTCGACACCGCAGGGCAAGGTACGACTCGTCCAACGATATGCACTCGCGGAGGGAACGGGAGGGGAGCGAAGGGGAGAGAGTCGCTGGCGATCCTCATGTGAACGTCAGAGGTGGATTCTGGGTGGCAAAGATTTGAGCGGACTCGTTCCACCTCCGGCTGGAGTGCGCATATTCGGTCGGTAGGGGTCCTGCGGTGCGGAGGGCTTACAAGCGTTTATTCCAAGGGCACGCTTGAGCTGGCGCAAAGTCGGGATTGAAGCGTATGGTGACTGACATTAGTACTTCTCTTGGGTCGCAGAGGAATACACAGCTTTGCGAGACCAGTGGATACGGTGCGTAGTGCATGAGCTTGAGGCAGACGAATAATCGACAAGGACGCAAGCTGAATCTTTCTTCTATTGCATTGTAATCAGGGAGGGAGAGGGGTTCGTTCTCGTTTACTCGATCACAGCTCGGGCAACATTCGAACGGATCGAGCGGTTCCGACACCAAATCACCCGCGTGAAGGACTCAGATACGATCCCTATTGTGCTCGTCGGAAACAAGTCAGATCGTGCAAACGAGAGAGAGGTTGGGAAGGAGGAGGGTGCGGCATTAGCAAAGCGACTTGGATGCGAGTTCGTTGAGACGAGTGCGAAGACGCGGAGCAATCTCGAGCACGCGTACTACTCAGTAGTCAGATTGAGTGAGTCTTTCTATATATCCTTGGAAAATCCACAACCACGAAGGCTCACTATATTAATTCTTCATCAGTCCGACAACAACGAGAAGGAGCGACAGGTCGACCGCTCAAGAAGCCTAAAAAGAGCCGCAAGTGCCTAATTCTCTAATACCCCCTCGCTCCTCTCCCCATTCCCATCGTCGGATGCATTCTCATATACCAAACCTCTATCTACCCACTGCTATGACCGATAACGGCAACCCACTCTCGCGCAGGTCCACCTCGCAGACACTCTGTGCGCCGTACGACCCCTCACTTTACGATTTTTGCAACTTTCATTCAGCTGTTCAGTTCCGCTCCCCACCCTACCTTTATTTTCTCATGTTTCCTACTATAGTTCTTTGGTCGTTTCTCGTGTAATAAGGGATTGGCACTTCTCTTGAAACGATTCTCAGGGGTTAAGACTCTCTTGTTCCGAGGCAACCGACGTTTCCTGACCTTCTTTCACCCCAACCACGCCGAAACCTCTCGAAACGCATCATGTCGTACCCACCACGGCATTCCATGTCTTCCGTATTATCCTTCACCGACCACTCGTACCCAGACACTCCCAAGTCGGCCTCGTACTCTTACGGCGCGCCCGCGTCCTCTACAGGCTCACTTTCCCCGCCGTCCTCTCCAGTTCAGAAGCAGCATTCACGAGCACTTTCCACCTCTTCATCCTCTCGACGCTCTCGTGCCCGCGCGAGCACGTTCCAATTCAATATGTTGCCCTCGCCGATCCCTGGATTCGGGACGATGTTTGGCTCAAGGGGACGAAGGGAGAGCGACGCCTTCGATGGTACAGAGTACGGCGACGATGCTCTGCGGGATGGAGACGAGGACGAAGATGGAGATGGAGATCATGAGCGCGCGGAGAGGGAGCTGGGAGACGAGCACGAGGATGGTGAGGCACTACACAGGAAGGTGCCGGCGGGTGGCAGGAGCAGTGCGAGGGAAACCTTTCAAGCTCTCACGCAGGAAGAAATCTGGTGGATGATGTTTTCTGGGTTCGCCGTGCTGGCCCTGACCGTCGTAGCGTGTATCGTCACGATAATCGGCTGAGAAGGTGCGTCGGCATTACGGCGAAGAAAACGATGGCGAAATGTTTGATGAACAAGCTTGGTCCTTCAAAGTTACAACAAGCGCGCGCCGCGGCGACTTCCCCTCAACTCGATTCTCTCCCTTCGTCGCCAGCCCTCCACCGACTCTTCCTCAATGAGACCGACAAACACCGCCTTCGCGACGATTCACGAAGGCGAAATCCGTGACTTCAGCCTCCTCAATACTCATACGGTCAATACACAGATAGAGGACCACCGCTAGAATAGCTGACAATGCGCCGGCGCACAGAGCCCGCGAGATTTCGCGCTATTTAGACATCCCCATTCCTATCTTTCTTCCATCCGCACTGTATCTCCTTCCTGCAAACCCCACCAGCCAACTTCTCTTCCTTCCTCGCTCTCCGGTACCTCCACCTCCGGACCTTCATCACCCTCCTCACTCGGTCTCAGAACCGCGACCATCCTCCACTTGCTCTTCGACAAAGGTGCTCCCACCTTCTTTGCTATCTGTGTGCGAAAAACTCGGGTTGGAAGCGTCGGAAGAACAGCATGGGAGAGTGTCTGGTTTGGAAGTTGTATCATTAATTCTGGGCGCGAGAATGAGGTTTGATTAGCGCGGAGGTGTTGAGCAGCATGAAGGGATACTTACGGATGAGCTTTGATTTGATAGTCAGCTTTGGTGGAGGAGGGGGGAGGGAAGTGGGAGTCTGATCGTATTCTGCTGTCACAATGCTCAACCACTTCTTCGAGCTGTACCGATAAAGCGAAGGCCGTACTGATTTGGAGTTCTTTCCAGCGCGGATGAATCTCTTCGAGTTCTTCGTTGCTACTTTCAGACCGCGCCTTTATGATAGCTGAGAGGTAGAATAACTCGGCGTCCTCCCTCTCCACCGGTGTTATCTGCATATCGAGAGAGGATGAGAAACATTGAGCAACCGAAGTGAAATACATACCATGCTGCCGTCTATCTCAACCAATTGACCTAGTCGAGCAATGATTCCCATCCTCACCTCACCTTCTAACCCGAGGCCTTGTGCAGCTAAAGAGTCGAGCTTGGGTATTGAAGCGAGAGCGTTGATATCTTTCCAGGATGTAATTGCATTCTGTGACAGGGAAAGGTGTCGGAGGGTGTTAAGCGTTGGTGAAGTGGTATGGACGAGGGATGTAATGGCGTTTGAGGAGAGAATCAAGCGAGAGAGACTGGAATTTATAGCATGATTAGGGGCGGAAAGTCACGGCCACCAAATGATGATATGACGAACCGAGGCAAGGATGCCAGTGCCGAAGTGATCTCGTCCCATCGACTCAACAAGTTCTCAGCAAGATTCAGCGTTTCAAGATTTAGAAAGGTATCAAGTGGAGCCGAAATCGGAGTAGCAAGGTCGGCAATGTTGTTCGTTCCAAGCTGTAAGACCACGAGGGAAGGGAGGGAAGGTGAGAGCAATAGAACCTGGAAACGGAAAGCGTGTCAGATCAGTGTCACAAGGGCCCAAAGGTCCAGTGGCTACTCACCTCGGCCCAGGTAACGAGGGTTTTGTTCAACTGCAGCTCAATGAGTCTCGAAAAGGAGGGGAGAAAGGTTGGAAGGTCTAGGATTCTGAATCGGTTTGAGCTATTGACGGTAAAGTAATAAGTTTCGTGGACACAGCAACCGTAGTTTGACGTACTTCAGAGTTAAAGTGCGAAGGTTTGACATACCCTCCACTATCTCCGCAGCAATTTGGAGATTGGAAATCAAAGAAAAACTGAGATTCAGCACCTTTAATTCTGGAGGAAAAAAGTGAGGATGAGCTGATTTTCGTAGCACCGTTGCCAGACTTCGCGGCGGCTCACGCGATAATTCTGCCACCACCGCCCTTCTCTCCTCTACCTCACCCGCTGAGCTGACTCCTTCCCACTCTAGTCCTGCTTCTCTCAGCCTGCCCAGATTTCGAAAAGTAGAGTCGATTTTGGCAAGCGAGGTAACTTCAATCTCAAAGTGGGATGAAGTGCCATAGAACGTGCTCTTGTCGTTCATGTGCAACTCTCCAGCCTCGTTGGTTGGTCGGGGAGAGTATTTTGCCTTCAGAGCCAGAGGGAAGGAGGTGCCGAGCGACAAGCCGGGAGCTGACGGTCGAATGAAGGATCCTGAACCAGGAGTACTGCGAAGCCGGTTTGTGAGCAAGCAAAAGAAGTCATCCAGTACAGAAGCTTACCGGCAAGTGAAGTAGCGCACCCCAGTCGCCTCGTGTACTCCGTCGTGCTTCCCTCGCGTGGCGTCGTCCCATTCAACGCCGTACCACAACCCACTCGTCGGCGGGACCGGTCCAGAGTAGAGGATCGTGCCAAGAAAGGTTTCTGTCGACTTTGAGGGCGTGTGGGCGAGCCGGAGCGGGATAGACATCATGGGGCGAGCCAAAAGTGTAAGTCTGTGGAAGCGGCCAGAGCGGGAACTGCTGACAGTGGCGTTGCACTTCAAGCTTAGATGGACCAGGATGGACCTCCTCCTGATCGCAATTTATTGTTCTTGAAATCCATGAGATTGAAGGGATTCTATTTGTTCTTCGTCGCGTGGATCTTCTGAATGACACCGCTGAAGCGCTGAGGACTCGCTTAGACTAAAGGACTGCGAGACGCCAACACCATGACAGAATTCCTACAACACCTGATCGAGGTCCGTTCTTGCTCGTCTCGTCTTTGTTAGCATATATTGTGGCTCTTCACGTGGTGAAATCGCAGGCACCTATGAAATCTAAGCCTGCAATACGCCACTCGGACGGCGTTTAATGGTGCGTACAAGAATTTCCGAATCTTTGATTACTTCCCCTCCCGTCAGACAGCAGCAATATTCCTCACTGCACCAGTCTTCGACGTGCCATCCCCCGAGTTTTCCGTCGTCTTGGTAGATGCGCTCCATCTCGACACTAGTAAACGTGACTTTGGCTTGACACCGAGTCTCCCATCCGGAGTTGATGAGGCGGAGGATGAAGTGGAGGATGAAGTGGAGGATAACGAAGAGCTCGATCGAAGAACTTGTGGACCCTCTTGGGGTTTGTGATGCACATAGCTCTCTTCGCTGTTCGCTTCCGACGAGTCATTAATAGCGATTGCGACACTCCTAGCGGGGCGGATCACTATCTGCGACGGAGCGGGTTTCCTTGTCGATCCATTACGTACGAGAAGGGAATTTTGTCGAGAGAAGGATAACGGGAGTGGTGAGATTGTGCTCAGAGAGCTTTGCGGTGGCGAAATGTAGGATCGAGTGTTGAGTGCCCCTTCATCTCCCGGAGTAAACGAAAGAATGTGGTTGACGTTGAACTGATCCCGATTGCGGCGGAATGCAACGGAGGTCGGACGGTGTAAAGGGATTATTGTGATGATTTCCGCAGCCTGAGTCACTCCACTCCAGCGCGAGACCGTCGCGGGTGTGTCGGTCTTCTCGATATCGAACCCAATAGATTCAGAGGGAAAGCTAGTGGTCCACTCGACTGCTATAGATTCTGGAACATATGAGTTCAATGGGATGGGGAATGGTAGAAAAGCTTACACGCACGCAGAGATCCATCCGAAGTCGGCCTCTCGAAGCTGAATATGCAGATCAAGCCGGAGCAGAAAGTCCCTATCGCCACGATGGTAGAGACCGCACCCAGAAATGTGAGGAACTTGAACGACGACTGCGTATCCACCTGAAGGGCGTTGAGTCAGTACATGTCATCCCCTTACGCCGGCTGATCACCTTCAACGAACGAAGATTTTTTGCGACGTCAAGAAGAGCGTGTGTCCCCTGTGAATCCCTGTGTCTCAGTGTCGAGCAAAGGTTGCATTCAGGTGGACGTCAGGCGCTCACAAGAAAACCAAGTCGCCCATTAGGAAAATAATCATCATACGACGCTTTTGTCTTCGGAAGGCCAGGTATCCGGTCACCAGCCAAGGTATGACTAGACCTGTCAAGACTCCGAGCACAATCTTGTAAGGTTCCGTCAAGACGGAACGCTGGGCATACTTCTGCCAGAAAGATGCGTCGTTACAAAGCTCCCTGAGCCAGATGCCCTTTGTAGCTACGTGAATAAGCAGTCATATAATTTCTGAAGTAGAAACTGCTTACCTGGAATGCAATGATAAAAAAAGCGGAGAGTTGAATGGCAATCTCGAAACACAGGCCTGCGATGTGCGCTCGAGCAACAAAGCGGTCTGCACCAAGCTTGTGGTATGTCCTTCCAGATTTTCGATGTTAGCTTCTCGGCAGCAATTCGAATGTCTAGCTTATACTTCACCTCCACCTGTAGGGAATGGACACTAAGTCAAATTCAGAAGACGAAGAAACGGGCTCAAATTCGACCTCACTGAAGCACCTGAGAGCAGAAGGAAATGTTAGACCTGTTCGTAGCGGCTTGACGGCAAGAAGCTTCATCAGTACTGACCGTAGAGAGCTTCCAAATAATGTAGCCCAAAGCAAGAGAACCAGCACCCTCTATTGATGTGATTGCAAGCTCAAAGTGGAGCGCCCCTTCCCAGAACTTCAAGAAGGAATGAGCACTTAACTGAGTAAGTGAAGCAGTTTACTCACCTGTGGTATTATGTCTTGCTTCCCACAAGCGTCGACTATCACCCTGTCGTGAAATATTCGGTGAAAAAAGTTGGTTTGGGTGACTTGGAAAATGGCTTCGAAGTTTTGGGTTAGTAGTGGGCTCGGGTCGGATCTATTGAGGCTTTAACTCGCAGTAGATGAAAGCAAGACAATGTGCAATAGCGACTGCTCCACTGTTGTTTAGAGATATCAGCGTCGAGGACAGGCTGATTGGCGAGTTGACAAAGATCGAACATGTGGGGTACGCTCTCGTACAAAATGCCCGATATGCTCAGAATCAAAACCCAGACCTCGAAGAAAATAAAAGCTACGCTCATTGTCTGCAGCCGAGATATCTAAAGAAACGCGAGGAATGTGTCATAGCGTAGTGATACATATTGAATTAGGAGGGAAGACAAACATAAGCGGTCGGAGAAGTCTACAAGACGGGATCCTCAGCAAAAAATTACGCGATAGGCGCGATACCACTCACGAGAGCTGCAACACATCCAGCTGATACGGCAAGTATTTTTCCCGTAACATCTCGCACACCTGGAACTAGGAAAAGGACCGGTGGTGGGTCTGTTGATATTTGTCGCCGTCGATGGTCCTGGTGAGAGTGGAACGTCGGGACCAGATTCCTTCGCCTTCGATCTTCTCTGTCGTCTTCGTCTTCTTCGTCACCATCTTTTTCATTTGCAGCATTCTGTCCGGGGGTCGTGGAAGCGGGCGGTGGCGACGAGGTGAACGTTGGAGGAGGGGGTGGCGGAGTGAACGCAGGAGGCGGGCGACTAAAAGAAGTGAGGGGTCGCAAAGTAGCAGTAGAGGCCAGTGTTCCGATTGCGGTTGGAGTTTGGGTTTGAGGTTTTGAAGTGGAAAAGGTCGAGGTGGCAAGAGGCGTCGATGTCGACCTCGACCTTCCCGAAAGAGTCGCAAGACCGCTTGCGCCGGCAACGGTGCTTTGACGGGAGGCTATGAGTGAGGTTTCGACCCCTGTAGCCGATCGGGTGGCTGAAGCAGAGGTAGTTGTTGACGCGAAGGGGAATCCCGCCGGCGCGCTCTGCAGATATTCCGAGTGGTCAATTTTCCACGATGTAACAACTGTTTCTCGAAATATTTGCGAGACACGCACCAATGGAGAGAGCACCAGACCCATTGCTGGAGCCTTCTTGATCTCACCGAGGACGCGAACACCACTTTGGCTCACCGCTAGAGCCTCACCCTGAAGGAGGCCCAGCAGAAAGGCTTGACCGAACGCCATGAATATAAATACTGGAATGAGTCGGTGATGCGATAGCCGGTCGAGCCCTGTTCGGGCAGCAGTCGCTGCGTGGGCGAAGATTGTGGCGAAAAGTGACATTGTGGCGACGAGGTTAAGAATGGACGAGGAAATTTGCGACAGAGTGGGGGGTTTAAGAAGCGGTAGGTCCAGCCTTTGAAAGTTAACGAGGAGACGAAGCAAAAGGACGAGTCGAACGATGACCAGCGCCGTTTGTTCTCGTTGGAAGTAAAGAGCGTTGGCCTGCCGAACGCTCTTTCTGTCGAGCGGGGCCGGAAGGATCGACACTGAAGAGAAGGTGAAAGAAGTCGTCAACCACGTTGAGTAACGGTCTAGGAAGGAATAGGACCGCCCGCCCGAGTGCCGGAGACTTCCTCCCCCCTCGGTAGCACCGCGTCGTCGTCAAGCAACGGATGCGAGTGCGGTGTGACCTTTCAATCACTTCACTCGTCGCCCAAACGAATCAGCCTAAACTGTAAGTGGAGAACGGCTTCGTCTGTATGCCACTTCTATAAACCTTCGGAGTGTATCCGCGCTTCCTTCTCCAGTACCAACTCCCATACGCCACACCGTACTCATGCGCCCAATCGCACACCCTGGTCGCCTTCACTCAGCCAAAATCTCCGCGCTGCATAGTCCATAGCTGCCCTCCCCTTCTCTGCATTACCCACGAAGCGCTCTGTGCTCCAAATCTCGACCTTTTTCCCAGCTGCCCTTTGCGGCATCGTCTTCGCTCGCGGCATGCTGAGCGGTTCGATTGGACTCGCTTTTGAAATTCCGACTGGTGGATATGGGTTGGAAGCAAAGATGCCAGTGGAGTAGATGAGGGCAGACTGGGAGAATAAGGTGTGTGATGGGAGAGTTGGGTGGGAAAGAGGATGCGGTTTCAAGTCGGAAGTCGAAGGTGGTGGGCGCGGGAGAGTGGGCGCAAGTGGGGCGAGCGTAGCCATTGTTTCTGGTGCAATATGTGGCCACGGAAATGGGAGGTACGAGATGGACTCGCGACATTGTAAAAGATAAGAGAGGGTGAGGTTGGTGGACGCCATAAGCAGTTTTGGAGGTTCTTGATAACTTGTGGCTGGTGAAGAGAGGGTAGGGTCGGTTGGATGGGCGAGAGAAGATGGCACAACGAAGGACACTTCTCGGACAAAAGTGACATCCTGCGACCCGAGTAACTTTACAGACGGCAATGTTCAGCTCCATCTCGAACCCTTTAGCGGCGCGAGACGATCGTGCGCACCCTGTTGACCCATTTTGGGGAATCTTGTTGCACTCCAATTAGCCGTTCGCTTCGTATTGTCCCGTCCTCCAAGATTGTACGACTGAGCACGTCCATGCTAATCACTGCGGGGGAGAAAGGATCAGCGTTCACCCTTTGGTAACGCGGTAACTTCCACGTCCCCTCCTCTAATCCAGTACATCGCCCCGTCCTCCACCAAGCTCCGGCATATATGCTTGATTGAGCAATCAAACTGTCCCCTCAACCACCAGAGCGTCACCTAAAGTGACACTTGATGCCGACAGCTCGCCTCTTTTTGGACCAATGCTTACCGTGTGGAGCCAAAGGATTCGGGTACTTGTTCATGACTGCGTAGACATGCGCCGGCCAAGGGAAGGGGAACGGAAAGGCGGTGGTGAAGAGCGGCATCGGTGGGGAGGGTAATCGAGAGAGGCGAGCTGGTTGGTGGCGTATGTAGGTTGTCTTTTTTCTTTAGGTACTGAAGAAGTCGAATGGGCGAGAGAGAAGAAGAAAGAGAGACAACAAATAAAACAACTGAGCCCGACGAAGGTGAAGGAAGGATAAGGGGAGAAAACGCGAGCGTGGGCGCGTCCTTTCGCTTGGAATTCGGTGAAATGATTTATGTATGTATTTACGCCGCTTGAAGGCACCGAAGGCTACCGACCTCGGTAAGAGCACTTTCAAAGCTGTTTTGATACCAGCCTGTGATTAGTCTCCATGTCGAGTTTGAAGCGTGTGCCGTCGGTTTCAAAAGTCGAGCCGCGAGTCCATCAAGCTTCAAGCTAAGGAATAAGAAATTTCTCCAGCATGTGTTCACCCATGCACTTGTGACCCCATTCATGCGATAGTCATCCACATGCGGTTGTTGTATCTCGAGAGGGAATCGAAAGGAGGCGATTGAGTCGAGCAGACCATTCACTGGTCAAGCCTGGCGGCTGGACGTTTGTCCTGTTCATAGGTCGTTCGTTTGAAGACCCTCCGGCTACAATGACGATGAGGAGTGCGTTCGAGCTTGCACCATGTATTTGGCCTACGTATAGCATTCAAGGTACAGCTCCGAAGCCTCCTTCAGATCGAGTTGTTGGCAATCTTAAAGATGCTTCTTGTATTTGCCGGCACGCAGCTGCGAGGTGGAGTAAAAGACATAGATCAGAAGCCGAGAGAAGCCGTGTCGAAAATCGCGTGGAAAACAACTCACCTCTGGCATGTCCAATTCCGTAGCAAGACACTCTTTCAAGATTTCGACCCAAGCGAGCGGTGCTGGCTCGCGCTTGTTCTTGCCACCGAGCCAAAGCTCAATACGGTCTCCCCTTGCCCTCCGGGATGCAACGGCACCAATGATAGAGCCTTCCGGAATGCTAGTCGCTTGCGCCGCAATAATGTCGGCAGTGGCGGCTTCAAGGGATGATCCACCGATCAGTAACACTAAACGTTCGTAGCAGGCGTCGATGAGTGCTGATGGAGGCGAGATGGTGATGCGGCCTCCCTGAGTTGCGACAAAATAGCTCATCAGGAACTTGTTCTAGACACACCGATGTCTATAGAAATATTGAACTCGCTCACTTTCTCGTTCCATGGATCCTCCCACGCCGGCGCGACGCCAGCACGGAAAAAGTACAGGTTGCATCCAGCCCGAAAAGTCGCCAGTCCCATGGTGTTTGGGTCTCCAGCTCGCGCCCTCTTAGACCGCACGAGACGCTTGTATGCCTTAAGGTTTCCACAGAGGCCCGGGACGGAATCGACGGTAAAGAGGGGTGTCTGAGCCTCAGTGTACTGTTCTTGTGTGGCACCGGAAGCCTTTGTCGCACGTGAGGTATCAGAGAAGTACATTGCTGTACGAAGTGATGTGCAGATTGGTAAGAAAATGGTCTAACGCTTCGGATGGCGTGAATTGCGGAGCAGTGATGGCACTTACTCCACGAGGCACTCAGCGGCAGTGTGGCCGGGTATTCACCGAGGCGCTCGAGATTCTTCTGAATCATCTCTTGCTCCTTGATGGAAAGGGCCGGTAGGCCTTCGAGAATTTTAGCGAGGGGCGTGTCGGAGCCGTCGCTTGGGAGGGGGGCGGAAGGAGGAGGAGTTGGAAGTGTCGCGGCAGCATCCGTGACAGCGTCTCCCGACGATGATGGAGCGTCTTTTGTCAAGTCGCCGGTCGCGGGTGCGACTGATTGAGATGTCGGCGAGGGGGAAGTTGGCGCTTGCGCTGATTCTGAAAGCGCGTCGGCCACAGTGTCCGCGTGCACTCCAGTACCATTTGTTGTAGGTTCCTTGACAGAGACTTCTCCCTCCTTGATGTCGTCAAGTACAAGACTGCTGCTCATTGAGACGGGCGCGGTCGAGGTCGATTCGGTTTCTGCGTCTGCGGACATCTGATTGGCAGGGATGGCGGAAGGGAGAGGGGAGGTACTACGCGGGCGAGGTGAGGGAGATGGGGAAGACTGGAGAGTCAACGTTGAGCGGGTGAGAGTTGGCGAAGTCGCTGGCGAGGTGTTCGCAGACTCGATGAAAGAACTGTGCTTGCTGACGAGTGAATGAACCGTTCCGGGCTTTAGAGGAGGTAACACTGCTGGCATCGACTACCTTAAAAGTCGGTGTCGCGTTGGGGTGGACTCAAAGTGTAGAAGAGCAGGTTGTCGAGCGGAGAATACGGGCCTGCAATGTGAGACTTCGTTGGTTGCGTCCTCCTTCTGTGCGGTTATCCTTTGAAATCTACCTTTTGCATTCCAAAAACACGCATTTGCCTTCTATTACTTGAGAACTTCTTTCCCGAAAGAAACACTGCCTACCGCGAGAGCCAGACTAGTCAATAAGCAGAAGGGTTCTTTAGAGTCGTGCGGGCGTTGGAGGCAGGCTGGCCGTTTGCAAGAACAAATACATCGGTTCGCAATTCAAAAGAGCAAAAGTACGGTTGCAAATTGAAGTAAGGGAAAGCGGTATTCACAATGAACCTTGTGTACGAGGAAACACTTGATGGGCCAATTTTTGTAGCGGGCGACACGTAATGCACGGAAGTGCCGCTTCGCGACTACTCTTTACGGCTTTCGCCTGCCGTGCATGATTAGGGAGTCAGCACACCAGAATAATACAAGCAGGACATCGACGGAGGCTACTTACATCATCCTAGTGTAGGCCCGCTGATATTGTACAGGCACGTTGACAACCGTGTCCAGTTCCCTGTAAAGCGCCGGAAAGAATTCATTGAGTACATCCTCTAACAGATTCAAAGGGAAAACGGACATTGCCCAGTTGAAGACCAAGTCAGCATCGCGGAGGAACTCCCTCGCGACAGTGATCTAGACAGCGGCGAGGTGAGCAGGAGAAATGTACGGCGTGGAAGAGTAGACGAACGACGTCGGCCTTTCCGGTCTGAAGGATCTCCTCGGCTTGTTTTCCCGAAGTGATGAGTCCAACGCTTGAGATGGGGATCCTGGCTTCCGGCTTGAGGCCAGCCCTAAGCTGTTCTGCGAAGGGGACCTACGAAGAGAGAAGGCGTCAGAAAAAAGTCGATGAAAAAACTTGAGGCACTCGAGGAAGAGCACGATTAACTCAGTTTGAAAAGGAGGAAAGCTTACCTGGTATCCTGGGCCAACCTTGATTTGCTGCTTCACATCATTGCCACCGCTCGAGACGTCCATCAAATCAACTCCCCTCTTGATCGCTTCCTGCAACAAGACGGCGCTCTGCTCCAGACCCCAGGAAATATACTCTCCCGTAGCGGCATCCTTTTCTCCAGCGGCGTGCCAGTCGGTGGCGGAAATGCGGATGAAAACCGGCTTATGAGCTGGCAGGGTCGCGCGAGTGATCTCGATGAGTTCAAGAGGGAGGCGGAGGCGGTTCTCGCTACCAGAAAAAACCCCAGTCCATCAGTGAGCTTTCTTGAGATCTTCTGTAAGATCCAGACTGACAGAGAGCCGCCGTATTTGTCGGTTCGGTGGTTGGAAAGCGGCGAAAGGAAGTTGTGCAACTACGAACGCGACACAACCGCAAGTCAGCATGCTGCTCAGGAGAGGTTGCCTCCAGCAGAAACGGGTTACGAGATATCCATGTGCTAGGTGACATTCAATCAAGTCGAAGCCTGCTTCATCGGCTCGGGTAACGGCGTCCTTCCAGCCTTGCTTCAACTCCTCGATCTCCTTGTCTCCCATTTCCACGGGGGTGGGGTATTTGTCCTCGGCGAATGGGATCGCACTCGGTGCCCAAACATCCTCCCAGCCCCCAGCCTCGCCAGTCGCAGCGATGGCGGTGGAAACATTTGCCGACATCGTACTCGCATCCAGCCATGGAGCTAAAGTAGAGGCTTTACGGCCAGCGTGGGCAATCTGAATACCTGCCTTGGCGCCTTGAGATTGAATATAAGCCACGATGGGTTTCCAAGCTTCGGTGTGAGCGGAAGACCAGATTCCGCAACATTGTGGAGTGATGCGTCCATTCGAAAGGACGGCGCAGGCTTCAGTGAAGACCAAACCGGCTCCTCGAGTAGCAAAAGTTCCCAAATGGACCTAAGACATTCGAAAGTCAATACTTTCCGCGGACGGAGACGAAGCGGAGACTCACCATGTGCCACGGGGTTGGAAGCCCGTCCTTTGCCTGTTGGCCGAGTTCAGTCGCCTGGAGCACAAGAAAAACGAATAAAAACGAACGGAGTACTGGCACATTGGAGCACAGTTCTTGTGATGAAAGATGAAGGTAAGTCGGAGGAGTTAAGCTCGTATTGGAGAAGTAACACACGATTCGGTTCTTGAGCGTCATGGCGTTCTCGCCCTTTCCAACGGTGATTGGTGTAAACAACATGGGCGCCTTGGCATTCTGAGGCCAATCCTCCTGACTGAGGAGTGTTCCGGATGGTGGGTTCGTGAAAGGTGTGTAGAAGGATGGCGCGAGGGGTGAAGCAGTGTTGACTGCCGACTTGGCCTTATTGATCGATCCAGCGGTAAGTCCCATACTTTCGAGTGGTATCGGTGGGGAAGGGGAGGTGTTAAGAAAGCTGTCACTGAATTGCACGAGTGAGTAAGTCGGTATCGGTCCTATTCGGTGTGTCATCGCCGCGGACATGCCGGCCGGGATTAGACCGGTTTGAGGCGTTTGAGCTCGGGCCCGTAGTGTCCTGATAGTCACTTCACTCATTGGCTTTGGCCTCAAGAATAATGACTACTCGGCTTCGTCCAGCTGGATTGAACTCTCTTCTGGCGCATTTGGAGACCAACGCGAAGCAGCCGGCATCAGGTCTCACGCCATTGATGCTCTCTCGCTCGGCATTCCCTCCACTTCCTGCACTCGAATGGTTCAAGGACGGCAAGATCAATTTCCCAGATGCACCTGATGCTATTGTCAACCTCGAATCCCATTCGCCGACCTTTTCCCGCCTGTCCGCACCTCTTTCCTTCTTCGCGTCGTACCTGTCACTCCGTCCACCGTCCGATCAACTCGACCTCTACCTCGCTCAATCAACCCCCCCACCCACGTTCCTTCCGCATCTTGCTCCTCCACCCTTCATCGCACCCGACCGGCTCACAACCTCATCACTTTGGATTGGCCTTTCGCCAACCATATCTCCACTGCATCAGGATCCGGATCACAACATCCTCTACCAGCTCGCCGGCCGGAAACTCGTGCGTCTCCTCGACCCGAAGCGAGGCGGAGAAGTCCTAGATGAGGTCAGGGGAACTGGAAAGGGCGCCAGGCTGCGAGGGGAGGAAATGATGAGCCGCGAGCCTGGGGGAGAAAGGGACCAGCTTGAAAGGATCATTTGGGAGGGATCGGAGGGCTTGGAAGCAGAGATACACGTCGGAGAATCGCTGTTCATCCCGCAAGGCTGGTTTCATGCTGTTCGCGGCGTCAGCGAATCCAGCGGAGATGAGCGACAGGTCACGGCGAGCGTCAACTGGTGGTTTCGCTGATAGGGGTATGCAACGGGAGTGATTGCCTTCCAAACAACTGGGCATGGACGAAGACGGCGCAGACGAGGCAAGACAATCGCCACAAATCGCCATCGCGAAAGTCTCGCACTGTGACGCATTAGTTGGCGCAACAAGATCAAGCAATCAAGATTCAAAGTGATGTCTATCTTTCGTAATACCGGGTGCGTCCTTTTTTCTATCAGGCTCCCGTTCGGCACGAATTGAATTGGAAATGATTGTAGTTGGCAATATGCAGATCATCGTCACATCAAACAAAATGGAGCCCCTTCGCTGGAACTTAGAAGCTCGCCTCCTTCTTCGACAACTCCAAGTTCTCCCTGTCACTTCCATTTTCTGCTCTTCCTTTCCCATCTCATATCCTCTTTTTCCCTTTCCAACCACAAACCACACCAGCCTCACCCATCTGAGATCTCCGACTTGCCATGTTGGCCATCTTAAATCCCTTCGCCTTTTTCTCCTCTCGCTCGGCACAGAAACGGGAGGCATCCTCGGATTCGTCCTCGTCTTCCTCTTCATTTCATTCCCAAAAAGTACGTCTTACCAGCTTTGATAACCAGCCCTATACTGACGACCCCGCTATTCAGAGGCGCTCCTGGTTCTCCTCCTCCTCTTTATCCCCCTCCTTCTCATTCAACTCATCTCCTTCTCTCCCTCCCTCTCCGTATCCTCATTCAAATTCTGCCTTCTCCTCATCCTGCATGTTCAACGCTTCAGATGAACCGTCACCATTTTTCTCACTTATATCACACTTCGAGTCCGAAGCCGGGCGGGTGATGGATGAGCATATCGGGAGTGTGAAAGACTTTTGGGACAGGTGTGATTCGGCACCATACCAGGAGGTGGAAGTCAAATTATTGTGGAGTGGAAGGAGTAGGAGTTCATCTTCTCATTCAAATTTGGGAACCATTTATGAGGGAGACGAGGAGTGAAAGACAACGTAGATGCCTTCTAGTAGTCTCAATGGCAAAAGTGTGATATGTTCACGTCCATACACTGGGGAGAGATGCGCGTTTCCTGCCATTCTACCTCTGGCGCCTTCGCAGCGCGACGTCGAAGCCAAACCGTTTCCAGACTGAGATAGGGTGCCGAAACGACGGGCACCGACGAGCGATAGGTACGTTCTGGAATCAAGCGTTGCATACGGTGAAGCGAAGGCTAAAAAACCAAATGGTGTACTCGTGGAGGTGTGGGTGGGTGGGAGTATCATACAATCGACGAAATGATGGACCACCGATTAGAACATAAACATCTCGTCCTCAGAGTCAAAGAAGCCGTATCCATCGCCCTCGGACATGCCGTAATAATCTTCCTCGTCGCTGTCGCCCATAAACATCACGCCACCCGAAGCCGCGCTGGGTGCGTCTCCGTGCTTGGCGACCCACTGATCGTGGAACTCTTTGTTCCAGTCGCCCGCCAGCTTCCCACAGATCATGTGCTTTTTGAGGACTGGCGTTGCGAGAGGGCGAGGATTTGCAACGAGGCAAGTCTGCGAGACACTCGACGTCAGCGGCAAATTTGCATAGACTCGAACATCACAACTTACTTTGCGATAAACTTCCTCGAGCTACCGAAGATTTGTAAGTATCATAGAGTCTCGTGGAAGCCAGTCTATGAGATTCGTGCTCACGAGAGTTTTCCAGAACCAACCTTTGTCAGGCTTCGACCCAGCGTTCTTCCATTCAAACTCGCCCACCCTCTCCAATTCCGCCATAGTCCCAGTATCCTTGTCGATATCTCCAGCTTTTAGCATAGCACTCATCGTATCCGCGACCTTCTTAGGAAGAGCGAAATGACCGGCTTCCTCCTCCTCGAAGCGAGCACCTTGGTGTTCCGTCGACTGGTGCTTGACAAGTTGGAGGAGGTTGCCGATGAAAGTGGGTCGCGCTGGAATGTAGCCTCCATAGTAGGTGGTTTTGGCTTTTCGACGGCATCCGGGAAGGGTGCAAATAAGGACCGAGGCTGGCTTCTCGAACCACGCGTCGTTGTAAGTGGCGACATTGTAGTCAGCGGGGTCATTGGAGAGGTCGGCAAAGGCGACTTCGGGGTCGCAGGTCGCGGCGAGAATCGTCTTGATGGCATGGATGCGACGAGCTGAGTAAAAGTCGATAACATCGGCGTCGATCTCATCTGCGTCGGCCTTCCAAACGCTCTCGTCGAACTTGGCGTCGCTGCCCACCCAGTGCTTCTTGACGTGAGGAAAGTGGACGAAGTCGCCGAAGGGGGGGAAGGGAGTTTTTTCGACATCGGGGACGGACGCCATGCGCTGCATGTGTTGAAGAACGAGGACGTTGTACTTGGACTTGAAGAAGTCTTGGCGACGCTCGACGGCCTGCTGGGCTTCTTTGACTAGACGTTGGGCTTTGTTCGCATCGAGAATTTTGATGACGCTCTTGAAGATCTTCTTCCAGACTTTCGATAAAATTGAAGTCAATAGGTTGATCCTCGATCCAGGAGGGCGCGTACTCACCCTCTTCTGTAAGTGGCTCCGGCTTGGAGATAATTTTCGAGGTGAGCCAGGCGCCAGTGAAGCTACGAAATACAAAGGCGTCAGCCGAAATGACTTAGAGCGTTTGTGCCGGATATGGTAGAGTCGACGACACTTACTCGAGGTAAGTCCAGCCAAGTTCCTTGACTTTGGCTTGAATCCTGCGTAAATCGTGAAACATTAATACCCAGCGTTGCGAATGAAGAATGTCGACAGATGGACTAACGCAAGACGACGAGTGTAGGCGACGCCTGAATCCTGGTCCTTCTGCTCTTGAGCTTCGAGATAGTTTGTCCACTTGAGCTTCAGAGCGGCCACGTCAAGAGTCTCGCCGTCCTGGACAGAAAGTCAATCAGTCCTCCGACAGTAGCTAACAAGAGAAAGCGAAAATTACTCACGAGCTGCATGTTCGCGACAATGACCTGTCTCGCCTCGACGTACGCCTCTACCGAAGTCTTCGAGCTTTCCTCGGTCGATTTGCCCTTGCCCTTGCTCTTCGCCGCCATCTTCTCAATCGAATCGTCCTCTTTCTCGAGCTCGAAAAGCTTCTTGCTGATGAATGCGACATCAGACTTGGCGGCGTGCTCTGCGAGGAGGAGGAAAATTTAGCTTGAGCTTGGCCGCGAAGCTTGCAGGCGCCCGCGGGTCGCGAGTGAAGGCTCCTCGAGAGACTTACCGGTGTAGCCCTTCCTCTTCCAGTTCTTAGGCGCATCTGTATCATTGGGATTCTAGTTAGATCCTTGTCAAGGCTTGAACGTCGTGACGAACACTTTGTCAGGGGCACACACGCCTTGGTCTTGGGGTGGAAGCCAGCAAAATTGTAGGTCCACCTGGATTAGAAGATGACCGAACCGAAAAGATTAGGCAGGAGACTCTGAGTACGTAGGTAGGTCAAGGAACTGACGTACTCTTTCTCACGACACCCCTTGCAAAGCCTCCTGAGAATGAAATTATCGCACTTCGGCACCTGCGAAGGTTTCAAAATCAGGTGTGTATCATAGGGTAGAAGAAGAGGCGCATCTCGTATTTCGACCGATGACGACAAAATCAGGCTCTTACCTGAGCGGGACGACGACAGTCCTGTAGCAAGGGTGTGGCGAGGGTTCGTTAGAAAGAGGGATGAGCCTCGGGTATCGTGAGCGATATATGATCGAAAGACGTACCTGACACTTCATCGAAACAAACAAGTTCGCATACTGAACCTCGCTCATGACTCCGGCTTTGAGGTCCGGAAGACCTACACGAAGACGAGCTTGACGCCATACAGCGTTCGCAGCGGGGATGACGAGGATGCTACGAATTTGAGGAGATGCGAGCGTAAGATGGAGAAGGTCTTTCACATTCAAGTGCGAGCAAATCTGCGCGAGAAAATTGGGAAACAGGTCATTCTCGGTGTCCGACACGGGGTGCGACGATTCGACAGGCAAAACGAACCTCCATAAAGACATCGAACGGGACCGCGTTGAAAGCTTCAAGCTTGCCTACCTTGTTCGAGCGCTTGTTAGACGTCTTGGTAGCTGTGGTCTTCTTCTTTGCAGGCTTGAAGTCGTCATCGTCCGACTCGTCCTCCACCTCAGCTGCTAATACGCGGCGCTTCTTGACGGGGGGCGCGACGGGTGCAGTCGACTGGTCCTCACCGTCTTTGCTAGATCCTTGCTTTGACTTCGCTGCTCTCATTTTGAAGCGAGGTGATGGTTCGGGAAAGGAGAGCGAGGATGATCAGTTGTAGGCTCGTGACTTGGAAACGCTCGGACCTACAGCCGCGAGCCACCGTCAAGGATGTCAAACCCACGCCCTGTGAAGCTTTTGTGTGTAAGATGAATTCTCGTAACAAGGAAACTTTGCTCGCAACGAAGGTAAGGACTCGTGGAAATGACAGATCCGCTCTTCGCTCGCGGTGTCCGACTCAATAGCAGTCGCGTCCAGCCGAGCCTGAACCTCGAACTAAAAGTAACACAACCTGACCCTGGTTTTTTTTACCACCGACTGTCATATCATTTCTTTACCAACCCCAGGTCCCTGGGCCACCTTTCATCTTTCCGTCCAGCCAACTGGTGACCCATCCGCCGTAAAACTAAATAATCAGTCAAATGACAACAGTCAGTATCGTCTCTTCCCACCGTTCTGTAGATCTTTGAACGCACATCTCCCTCTTGTGCCTGCACCTCCTCCCCATCAACATAGCACTTCCACCCCGCACCTCCAGTCGCCCCACTCCCCGCATAAAACGACAGGTAATCTTTGATCGGTGCAAATTTCGTCCCGGCAGTCGGCTTCGGGTACGACCAGATCCTATTTTGAATTGTAGGTCCTCCATCAGGTGCTAAGAAGTTGAAGTAGGCAGCGGCGCCTTTCCACTGCCGTGCGATCATGTGGGGGTCAGCGCTTGGAGATCGCGGGGATGTGGGAGGACGCACCTCGCAAAAGGACGATCGAGCAGTCTTTTCGAGAAGTGATTGATCTACATCCTGTGGTGGAATGTAGTACGTAGGAGGGTGACTGTCGCGAGTGGACTTGGTAAGCTGGACCGATTCGATCCGCACCTGCTCCAGACACTGTTGAGCCGCGACAGGACTCACGTAGTCTCCAAGACTCGGTACCCCTCAGTCGTACTTGCGACAGGATACTCCTTGCCATCCGCTGCTTTCCAGACCACTTTGAGCTCATATGCCACCTTTTCGAGCGCTGGCGGCCTTGGATATTTTTGGACATTCTCTCGGGGGTGCGGGTGGGTTGACATTGCGTGGGAGAGGGACGGTGAGAGAAGGGGAGTGCGCACTAAGCGGGAAGAGGAGAGAAGGAAGATTGACAGGATGGAGAAATGGATCGTGGGCGATGATGGTACAAGGCAATTGATGCGACCAGAACCAGAAGAATGGAGATCATGGAGTCGCGCGTAGTCGGAGAACCTGCCGGCGTCCCGTATTTTTGCGACGTTTCGTGTGGCTGGCTCTGCCTTGCTTGTTGGCAAACTTCGCACCGGAAAAACTATTCCAACCCCCGTGTCAGGACAGGGCTGAGCAGAAAGCGAAAGCCCTCCAAGTTCCGAGGCTCCGCTGAGCGCTCGCTCCCCAGTGAGCTCACCTTGCGACGACGATGCGCTACCCGTGGACACCTCCCCTTACGACAATCAACTCTCTACCCACTGAGATTCACCTCCAAGTACTGGCCAACCTCCTACCTTCCTACGACGCGCTCTCTTCCGCAGCCGTCCTCCCCGGTCTACACTACACATCACTTCGCAACGCTGCCCTCTCCTCCAAACTCTGGCGTGAATCTGCCGGGGAACTACTTCATCAAGTCGTGGTACTTGACTCTGAGCGGCGAGTCAAGGGGTGGGAGGCGGATCCGAGGAGGCTACTTAACCGGACCCGCGCGCTCGTACTCGCTACGCCAACTTGCCTTGAGGTCCGATATGTTCTCAAGAAGCTGGAGAATGCTCGGCTGGAATTTCTGTCACTCGACTGGGCGGGTGCGCCTCTTTCACTGGAGGTCTTCTCCGGTCATAGCTTCCGAGGTGACTGTCCCCCTCTTATTGTCCCGAAGAAAATGAGCAGCTAAATCCTGGCTCTTTAGATCTTCAATACCTGATACTAAATGCAGCTCTCATCAACTCTACCTTTCTCCCAATTCCCACCGCCTTCCCTTTCCACCTCACCCATTTGAAGCTCCACACAGCCGACCTCCCCACCGGTTTCCTCTCAGCCCTCTTCGGCAACTCCCTCCGTCCCCTCATATCACTCGACCTATCAGATTTCATGAATCTGAACGGTGTGCGAAACGACGAAGTCCTTCTTAGCCTCCGGACGAAGGTCTACCCTCTTTGTGGTCCGGGACTTCAATATCTCACATTACCCTATTGGGCAGATCCTTCCGAGGTAGTAAGGCAGTGCAAATCACTGAAATTCCTCGAGGTAGCCACCCTGGGACTGGGTGCGGCGGAAGAATTGCCACCGGAGCTAGAGGTTTTGAAAGTCACCTCTCAACCGGTCGACGTTGAAGTCCTTTGGCAAATAGTCACTCAGCAGCCAAAGTTACGACAGCTGAATATCTCGGCGTGGTTCTCGCCTACATCGACTACGTGGGACGTGGAATGGGAGCACAAACGGTCGATAATTGAGTTGTGCGACGCGGAAGAAATTGATTTTACGATCAAGCGGGATCAGGATGAGATTGACGAGATCCTGAGGAACAAGAGTTTTTTGGAGGGGGATAATCGGGTCACCTCTGCGTGAGTTTTTTTCTCTTTGCGGTGCTGAATTGTGCGACATCTGATGTTTCGTTCTCACAGCCTTGTGTTGCTGGTAGTTCTGATAGCGTATCTAGCGGGAAAGTTTTAGCAACCATTCTCAAGGTGGCAGCAAGTGACTTCAGTTCGCGCCCCGCTGCCAATTTCTTGCTGAGAGGATCTGAAGTGCTTGCGAGTTGAAGTGCCTGCGACGACCAAGAAACTCTCGACGACCTCAGTTGCACACATCTTTGACCTCCTTTGTCTTACCAATACCCAGTTTCAGGAAGGTAATTTTGGTTTATGCCCAAGACCTCCGGAAAGGCTTCATGCATAACGGCTTCTGAAATTCGGGGATTACTCCGCCGACTTATTTTTCTTGGAGTTTCAGAAGGTGAACCTCCAGCTCAAGCCGGGTCGGGCCGCTCTTCGTCATACACGACTTTCGAGTGACTTGGAAAGAAGAAACAGGAGCTGTGAGGAGTCGACTGAGTGCTCCGAATATTCCTCCGTGCCCGAGCTGCCCTCTCCCGAGCTTTAACGTCACTTCCAGAACTCCGACAACCCCTCACCTTCCGCAGCTTTCTACGGCTGGAGCTTCACGGTAGCAATTTCTCAGTGAAGCAGAGACCTTGTGCGGAAAAGCTGAGCTCGCCGCTGGCCACGGTATGTTTTTAAATCCTTCAGCAGCGTCGGCGCGTTCGGCAGCACAGAGCGGGCACGGAAGAGCTCACTTGTCGCGCGTACAGTGCCAGAAAAGTAATTCGCGACGGCCTTTGTGCCCCTTCTGCCTCACTTGCGGCCCCGAACCTTCCAGCCGCGGCGTGATGGCATGCTACACTTCCGACCCTCCACCTTCCCCTTCCCTCCTCATATCAGCTCTTCCCGGCGCATTATATCCACCAAACGGGCTTTTAATACTCAGACTAAGCCGGAATATGATTTCAGCGTCGAATTCCAGGAGGAGCAGCAACATAGTGATCCGCACGCGCCATACTCTCCCTTCGCCTCGACGAGCAAAGCTGTCTTTCCCCCACTCTCACCACGTCCTCCTACCACCACGACATCATCCAAGCCCTTCAACCTTCCTTCCGCATTCGTACGAGCTACTCCTCCGCACATGGAAGCTCCCAACCCCCAGCCACAACAATTTCGCCAGCCTGGCGAAAGCACCAACCCTCTCGCCGTCGTCGAACTTCCTACCACCGAACGAGCTCTCTACCATTTCTTATGGCACCATCGGAAAACGACCAGAACGACAGAAAGTGCCGTTACGATTGCAACGATTCACGGCCACCATACTCTTCGATCAATCGTATCCTCGAGGACCTACGGCCAAGTCTTATATCTCGCCCTCTCTCGTTCGAACTGGGCGCTCGTGCGAAGCATACTTGCCGAAATGCGGGACCGTCAGATCGCCTGGGATGAGTGGATATGCAGGCATTTGCTTTCGGCATATCTGAAAAGGGGCGATGCGGTGAGAGTGGAAGGAGTATTGCGTGAGATGCGCAAAGGTGGCCTCAAAGAGCCTTTGGCTTACATAAACTGGAGAAGAGATCTTGGAGATCAGGCGAAGGGAAACGGGGATGCGTGGAAGGTGTGGAAAGAGCGGCTCAAAACGGCGCCTCGCGAAGCGGAGCGACCAACGAAAGTCGTTCGCAGACCTAGTCGAGGAAGGTTTTCACGTGCGACCGGCACTGAATCTTCGTACAAGACTTTTGACGACACGGAGGCGAAAATGAAGAGGACGGCGACGTATGTTCCGCCGGATGTCGGCTGTCTCTCCAACTTCGACGTGACAGCGCTGGTCGAAAGCTTAGTTCAAGACCAGCGCGGCTCGCAAGCTCTTGAAGCTGCCGAGACCTGGCTGGACGAAAACCGACCGCTCCCACCGGATCCTGTACCTCCGCCGCTTGCGCTTCAGCCGCGATATCAAAGCTACGGCGTCTCCACTCATGAGCACCACATTCGAACCTACGAAGCCACTGCCGTCGTTTTGCTCAACATAGTCCTCAAAATCCTATTCACGAAAGACCTCTACTCTCCTCACACGAAAACCTTTCTCGAATACTTCGTCTCCACCCATTCCGTCTCACCGGAGCGACCACTCACTCCCAATCTTGTCACGCTCTACGAACTCATCGCTCCGTTACCTACCGTCAAAATGCGTCCCACAAACACCTTCACACAAAGCTGGAACTTTCGTCGAGCGAGCAATCTAGTAAATTGGTTCGGAGCCCGGTTTGGTATCGCCGCGCCTGGCAAGCCGGTCCTTCGCTTTGCACTGGTCCCGAGTGACACACTAGATACGGTTCTCGAAAAGGAACCCAGCAAACTTGCTGTCTGTCACGTGAAACCGAAAGTTGCTTGGTGCCTTCTGCGGCTGGCGAATATTGAGGTAGAAAAGGAACGAATGGGAGACCCTCGTGTGAGATTGTGGTGGAACGGCATATCGAAGGTGGGCGCCGAGTGGGACAGCGCTTCAATGAAGCGGGAGGTTCTCAGAGCGGTTCAGCTTGGTGTTCTTCCCAAGGAGGCCCTCGGTAGGATTGCCGTGGATGGAGATGCTGGGAAAGGCGCGCAATAAAAGCTGGCTTTTGCAAAATCACTCTTCATCTCATAAACATCTCTCATAATACGAAAGTACCGCAGGGAGAAATTACATTTTCAGTACCGATTTCTTCGTCCCCCTCCTCCTCCGTTGTTTCCGCCTCCGTTCCGTCCTCCGCTACCCTCGTTGCCGCGACTCCCGTAACTGTAGTCCGGTTCCCGCCCTGCGAAGATATTCAAAAGCGTCAGTACATGAGCAAGAGCGGGTTTGGAAGGACTGCTGACCTCCACCGCCGCCGCCTCTTCGAGGACTCATAGGTCGATCTTGGAAAGTAGGACCCGGACCAGGACCTCCCATTGGCTTAGGTCGTGGTGGAATACCAAGACGCTCCCCAGGCAGACCAGGTCCTGGAGCTGTCCCCGGCAAAAGTGTTGAGCCGATGACATCGACAATGCTTGCTGGATTCAGCATCGGACCTTTGAGTGAAAAGAGGTGAGCGTCGGGTTGTGTACGTTCGGAAAAAGACAAGCCGTACCATGGAAGGAAGCAGCAGTGGGAAGTATGCTGAGGAAGAAAACGACGGCGTCCGGGAGCACCGCAACGTTCTCTCCGCGTGGATCCAGCATGAACGGTACTGGGCGATTGAAAGCAGGTGGTGGGGGTGGTCCGTCCAGCGGTCTACGACGGCCAACGTCAAAGTCATCCCGACCTCCAGGTGGAGGCGGGAAATCATCACCGCGTCGGTTTGGGCCCCAACCTGGAACTCTCGGCCCATCTCCACCGTTAGAAGAAGGCGCAGGCGATCCTTCGATGCGTGAATTTGGCCTTGAGCGCTTAAAGTCGCCGGAACCAAGGCCACCATACGAAGCACGCTCGACTGAGCCCGCCCGCTCGAAAGGCTCCGCCGAGGCGCCTCGTTTTATTGTGCCACGGGCAGGTGATGGGGAGCGTCGGTCATCGCGACCTCGTCCAGACTTTTGCGGTCGAGACACTGGTTCTGTTCCAAGGTCTTGCTTGATACTGTCGTCAAGGCCTAAGTAACCGTGACGCTGAGCAAAGCGCTCGATAGGCGAAGCTGCAGTGAAACACCGTCAGTAAGGAGAAGTAAGAAGCCAGAAGCTAAGCGTACCATCCGGGAAGGCTTCCGAGTAACGAGTAAGAATCTTCTGTGCGGCGAGGTAATCTCCGTACTGGTTCTCATACTGAGCCATGCGGTCCCAAACCGGCTTCGCTTTCGCGGGCTCAACGAGTGCCACCGTCCGTTCAAAGAGTGCCCGAGCGTCTGGAGGACAAGTTTACTTAGCCAAGCTCAAGGCTACACAGCGGAACGATCTTACTATTCGGGTTATTGCTGCGAATGAGGAAGTCGAGGTATTGGAGAACATATTCTGGATCTTTGGAGAACGTTTTCAAGCCAAGTTCAAAGACGTTCGTTGCAATCTTAGGTTCGTTGTTCCAATGAAGCTCCATAGTAGCTGTTTCACAGCTCGTTAGCTTCCCTGAAAGCGGACGATGATTAGAGTGAGCTTACCAGACGCCTCGACCACTTGCCACACGAGATGAGGTGACTTTCTCGCCCTCGTGAATATACCGCGAGCTTGCTTGATGCCCTATTGATCAGGTGAGCGTGGTCAGCATGCCGCCATTCGCGTAAAGTAAATTCACGAAAGCGCGCACCTCTGCTCTCCTCGCAAACCTCATCTGAGCGATCCAAACATTCGCCGCACCCTTCTTCGCCGTGTCAACCTCAGCCTGTTTCCTAGCCACAACTTCTGCCTTGATCTCCTCTTTTTCAATCAGGTGCTTTTGCCTCCCTTCATCATCCGCTCCTTCCATCTCCTGTATAGACTGCTGAGCCTCGTAGCCAGCGTGCGCTTCCGTGATTTCTCGGTCGATGGTCGCGCTGAGGGTGGCTAGTCGGGAATGGAAGTGCTCGAGAAGGCCGTCGTAAATTTTGTGGCACGCGGCGTACTCTTGGCGTCCTTCCTCGAGTTCAGCGAGGGTGTACCCTAGAAGGAGACTGCGAGCGTGGCTAAGGTGAGCTAGTGTACACTGAGAGGGAGAATAACAAACGTTTACCTTGAAGGGTTTGCGGTGAGTCCAGTTTGAAGGAATGTGCGAGCGTCGTCAGGCCTTCCTTGCTTCAGATTGTAGTCGGCCGCAAGGTACCTGATTTAGCCAAAGCGTGAGCGGTACTCGGCGGCCCGGTCACTCTCGACTACTTACCAGATTTCCGAATAAAACCTCAACGCCGCAACAGCTTTTTTATACGCAAAAGAAACGCGACTTTGCAACGCAGCTGGCTCCTCGATGTCGAGCGGGTTCGCCTCCTCCCAGGCTAGGTATCGTCGCCAAATACTGAGGGCCCCTCGGTCGGTCGGCTCTGACCAGTCCGGTCGATGAGGAAGAAGGGGAGATGCGAGATGGTCGTACATCGCTCGCAGCTCACGAAGAGCTTTCCGGGCGGTCATGTAGGATGGGGAGAGCTCGGCGACAAACTTCTTGGCCTGTGATCACGAAGAAACGATGGGAGGGAGACGCAGACGTAGAAGATGGATACACAAGTCGCAAGGAGGGCATGACCAGTCAGTTTGAGATTCTCTCGGGATAGAACGGACGGGACGGGAGAACAAAAGTTCCACTTCATTCGTGCTCAAAACACATGGGGTGGTATCCAAAAGAGTTGCCGGGGATGCATTAGAGAAACTTACAGTCATTTTGTTGAGGTTGTTTTCGAAAGAATTGTATTCCTGCCAGATGGCTTCGACGTTGTTGAGTGGGATGCAGACGGCGCGCTGGTACGCCTTGCGCAGGGCATCCATCCTTTGCTGGTCTTCCCAAGTTCCTCGGTTCTGATAGCGCAAAAGAGTTCAGAGAATATCAACGCAAAAAAAGTGCAGAGTGCAAAGCGCACCTGTCCTTCCTTCAAGAAAGCAATGTATTCCATCCAAATATCTCCAGCTCGGCGGTCCTGCCCAACATGCTGCAAGGCGTATTCGAAAGCTTTGGAAATAGTCCCTCGAGCCTCCTTTGCGCGATCCCCAAGCGATGCGTCAACTGGGTTCACGCGACGGATGTAGTCGAGGTAGAATTTCCAGAGCTCAACGGCGGGTGAGAGGCGCAGGCAACGACCGAAGATAGCCTCGACATTCTGAAACAGGCTATGCGACAGTTCAAGGTTGGCATAGGCGATCCATTGCTGAGTCTAAAGCGGAGGATGGTACTGCATGAGCGCCACATCCTAATCTCGGTGTATAGCAACCACATAGGCAGCTCTCAAGGAACTTCAACTCACAGCATCAGGGAAGATTTTCAGGAAGTCCTCGTAAACTTCTCTTGTCCGTTCCAGGTCACCCTTCTGTTCCGCATCAGCCAACAGCGCAAGCCTGGCTTCACCGTCCAAAGGATCGTTCTCGACTCGCGCGGTCAGCTGGGCCACTCGCGATACAGGTGCTGGAATCTTGGCGACACGAGCTGCGAAGGCTTGGGCGGCCACCCTGGCTGGGTCAACATACTCTTCGTCCACGGTGGACGAAGGCGTAGCGTCGGAGAAGCGAGACTGACGAGGGAGAGGGATAACGGGAGTTGGCGCGGGTGTCCCATTTGGGGTTGATTCGCTCGATTGAGGGTACAGGGGAGTCGAAATGCCATTCCCAATAGCGGTCGCGTCTCTCATCGGCTCGTCTTCGAGGCCCGCAGGCAAAGAAGCGTTCGCACTCGCACTCGCATTCTGATCACCAACAACAGTCTCTGCAGGAGACCCATCATCAGGACCCAGTGCGGCCAGTGTGGCTGCGATCGCGGCATCCATTGCTGCAGCAGACTCGGACGCGGACGGTTTCTCATCCACGGGCTCAGTCTTGACATCCTCCTCCATAGTTGCTGTTACTCCCACTTCTACGTCTGGCTCCGTCTCTGGATGCTCTGCAGTCGCGACAGTAGTTTCCCCAGTTTCCAGATCTTGCGGTGTCGCCGGTTGGTCGGCCTCTTCGAGTCGCACCTCGGGTGCCGACGACGTTTCTGGGGCGACCGGGGCGGCGTCCTGCTCCAAAGTTACGACCACGGAAGGCGTGTCGACTGGATCGATGGCACTAGGAGCGATGTCCTGGGGCGGAGCGGTAGGTGGAGGTCGGCGTGGGTCGAAGGTAACTTGGTCGGCCATGTTGAGCGTCGGGGTGTCGAGAAGGAAGAACGGAGGTAGACACGAAGGCGCAGTCACTGCTCGCGAAAAGGGAGATTCTCCTCGCTGTTTCTTGCGGTCGATGTGATGAAGTTGCTGTGACGAGGATGGGCGCGGGTCGGACGTCGAAGGGGGGGCAAACGGCGAGCGAAAAGTCACGAAAGATAGGGGTAGCACCTCTTCTTTTCCTTCCGAAATAGGAAAAGGTTTTCCTTCAGCTAGCAGAAGGTATTATCAGGCCTCCCTGGAACCGCTTTACGATGAGAACGATGTACATTGAAGGAATCGTGAATAGATGCCGAATGCTGAGCGCCGCGGCCTCAGGGAGTGGCACGGTCGCGACCGCGACCCGCCGGTTCATGACCGCAGGCAACCGTGGCACTATGGGGTGATGAGTGACCCGGAGAGGTCACGGTGGCATACGGTTGCGGTCGACCGCGGTCGACCTGCGGTTGTCACGGTCGCAGGCAGGTAGGCGGGGAGAGCAAATGTAAGTATGTAGAGACCACGAAATATAATGACATTACTCCTCCTCATCTGACTCTACCCACTCGCCATCCTCCTCCTCTTCATCCAACACCACTGTCCTGATTGGAGGCGGAGGAGGAGGTAAACCAGCAGCGGCGGCGACCTTTGCTGCCGCGTCCCTCCGAGTCTTCACACCCCTCACAAAGTCAGCGCGACCCTTCTTAAGGATCTCCGCCGACGCTTTGACAAGCCCTTCTGACTCTGACCGAACAGGGGCATCCGAAATCTTGGTAATGTCGCCCTTGTGCGCAACTTTACGCTTACGCTTGACGACAGCATCAGGGACAGGCTCGATGAGAGCAACAGCGGTTTTTCGAGGGGATTTCCTGGTGGGAGTAGCAGGAGGAGAGCTGGAGGGGAGAGAGCTCATGGGCGGCGGCGACAAGAGTAGCGCGAGCCAGTGCAGGGTCAAGCAGCGCGGCGTCAAATGGCTCCAAGTTGTGTCGCAATACAATTCATATTTCAAAGTTTCCATTACAAACTCTTAACACTTCTCCCGCTCCCTCTCTCCTCCGCCTACGAGTATAGGGGCTCCCCTTCTCCCGGCGGTCGACCGCGGTTCCTCGCGGTTGCGGCTCCTCCCCAGGTGACTTGACCTGGTTCACCTCCAGCCACGGTCACGGTTGGTATGACCCGCAACCGTGGTGACCCGTGACCCGCATGACCCGGCGGTCGCCGGTTCATGCGCCGACCGTGCCACTCCCTGCGCGGCCTTGAGTCTGACTCGCCGCTGCGTCTTCTGCCTTGAGAATCCTGACTCTCCACCGACCCGCATCTTCTGCAACCCTTGACGAGAGGCCACAGCTTGGTGTCTCGAGAATGGGAGACCAGAAGCCTACGACTCGGCTGTATGTATCCTTCACTTGCGGCTCTGCCTTAGCAACCCTCCTAACTAAGTTTCACGAAGGCAGTTCTTACGGCCCATTCTGTGCCTGGGTCTGCGTCAACGGCGAAACCACCCCTCTCTACTCCCTAACAACGAAAGAAAACACGACTACATGCTACATCCAGGCGGAAGAGGACGCGCCGTACAGCGTTCATCTCTTAGACGACCAGGAAGAGCCAACGCATGGTCTTGCTTCGAGGCTTTGGATTGACGGAACAAAGTACGTGGGCTGTACCAGGTGGAGCAAATACGTGGAGAGCGCTGATACTGCAGAGCACAGGAGGACGGCTAGTATTGTCGGGCAAGACGATGTTGGCTACGAGCAAATGAAGGGCTCCATGCTCAGAATCGAGTCGTTCACGGGCACCCGTTCATCGGCTGTACTTTCCCTTATGCAGCTCTGCACTAAGCAACCCGCGAGCTGATCCAAGTCCGCGATATTAGACGTCCGAGAAACCATTTGCGTTCGGAAAGTTGCTCCTGACGGACGACGTCGACCTCGCTTGCTCCGACGAGCATATCGTCAAAGGACTTGGAAAGATCCAACTAAAACTCTACCGAGTATCGAATGTGGTTTCCGGCACTTGGTCGGCGGTGGACAAGGATGCGCTTGACACCAATCCTGTTATTACGCATGAGAAAATCAAAAAGGCTACCCTCAGCCATCAGACCGAGTCAGTCTTTTTAAAGAGGTAACGTCAGAATTGTTCTTGAAGGCTGACTGGAAACTGTAGGTATGGTAAAGAAGTGGCGACCACTAGTGGGCACGGAGTTGCCAGCTACGACCCGATTGACACGGATCCCTACCACATCTTTGAGTTCCGTTATCTGTGCCGTGGTAAGTCCACAATTCCCCGAATCGCTCTGAAGGCTTATCTTGCTTTCTCAGATCTCCTCGAACTTGGCGGTCATATCCCTGGTAGCCACCATCGTCGCACGCCGTCCCACGCCCGCCAACTGAACCCCCTTCCTCAACCCACAGAGCCAGCTAAGCTACCGACCCCAGCACCAGAATCCTCCGGCTCAAGAGGAAAGCGCAAATCCGACGTCCTCGCTAACAACGACGACTCCGACGGCGACATTTCATTCCAGGAAAGCGTCGATCAAGAAATCGCTCGTCACAAAGCTAGGATCGAGCAGCTGCAAGATGAGGAGATAGCTCGTCACAAAGCCAAGATTGCGCATCTGGAAGGGCTCAAAGGAAATGGCGCAAAGAGAGTTAAGAAAGAGGATGGAGTTAAAAAAGAAGGTTCGAGCTCTGGTTGACATGTGTTGGGGGGTGGGGGCGGGTCTTCGGTTTTCATGAATTTCGTTTGGCTGTCAGTTGCTAAGATGTCGCGACGAGCAGCTATTTTTTGTTTGTTTGTAAGATGTCCTGCAGTCGGAACCTTGTTGAGCCAGCACCCTGGTGGGTCTGAAGATCTGAAAGGCGAGCCTATGCCCGAGACGATGCTCAGCTGTGGCGAGCAACGCGCGTGCATACCAACCTCTCATATTCCGACGTTTCCGAACATGCTTCACCGGGCGTACAGCTCACTGAAGTAACGGGCCATTTTGCATCGAAATGAAACAAGAGGTGGTGACTAGCCCACGATAGTGACTGGCACACGAGGGGGATCTATACGAGGAACGGGAGGCGTGGAAAGGGTTAAGCAGGCGAGAGGAGATGATAGGAGGGGTACTGGGTGAAGGAGCCAAGGATGGAAGTGGGCGTGTGAGGTCGTAGTCGAGATTCAGATTCTCGGACAGAGCCGGCGACGTGACGGGTATCGGGAGGCGTTCCAGGCGAGGTTGATGGTCACGGGGAAGACAGAGAGGATGTAAAATTCGAAAGGGCGGGGGGTGTAGGGTGTAGGAGGAGGAAATGTGGAGGCTGCCTAATTGACGACGGCGCCATTTGTGGGCGCTCCGATGGCGGGTGCTCCATTTCCGCTCTCCACACTGACATCATGCTGAGCCTTCTCAATCTCGTTTTTCCGGCTCTTGATGCTCGACCCAGTCCGTCCCTGCCACGGTCCTGCGTCACTCAATTCGCAACCACCGGGGCAGTTGCAAGTTCCGCCGAGGAAAGCGGGGAGGGAGTCGGCAGGAATTTGCTGAAGAAGTTGCTTCTTGTAGTCGGAGCTGAGGATGAAGATCTTGGCAACGGTAGCTTCGTCCAACCAACCCTTGATGAGGTTCCAAACGCCTGAGAAGGCCCAGGGAGCGTTGATGATGTAAAACTTGCCCATCTGGGAGACAAAAGAGGGTCATTATCGCGAGTTGAAGAGCCAAAATCTCTATCAGCTTACCGATTCTGGATAGTTGTTTTGCGAAACTGATAATACACCAAGCCATCAGCTTTCCAGACAAAGTCTACCGTGCGACGCTTGAGGTACTAACTGCTCGCTGCGTCCTGGACAAAGTTCTTGACCTTCCAGAATTGGGTGATACCAACTCCCTTGAGATCCATGATGGTGCAGCTCGTCTCGATGAGGTGACCGGCGATTTCAGAGCAGACAGGAAGGCGGTCGCGCTGGAACTTTTCGTACTCTACGACGAGAGCTTGGAGTTGGCGTTCTGGAGTTGTGATTTGGTAAAGCTTGGTGAGGTCGAGCTTTCCGAGCTGCTCAACGTAAAGTGGTCGGCCATCCTAAACGACGCGACGGTAGTGGGTGATTAGTGTCATGTTCACCGCGGTCACACCAGCTATTCAGCCACTTCAAAATCACAAACCTTGTCGCACTTGTGGTAGAACCTATGCGAAATGTCTTTGTGAGCTTTCCTGTTGCATTGAGTCCTCCGGACGGCAGATAACGCTCACTTGGGGTACAACTTGCTGACCTCCGCTCGCTCCGTGTATTCGAACGTTTCGTAAAGCTCGTCAACCTTGAAAGCGACCTTCCACTTTTGAGTGTCGATCCACATGATTTTGGCTTTGGGGATGTCAAACTTGCGAGCACGCAGGAAACGTCTGCGGAATTATCGACGGGGGAGAGGGGAAGCGTGCACGCGCCGGTGAGTGTCTGTGGCGATTGAGCTGAATCGGATGAAGGTGAAGTAGACTAACAAGAGAGCTGGGTCATCGTGCTTCTCCGGGTTGTAGTAACCTTCAGCGGCAAGCTCCGTCTTGAACTGTGGGAGCGGAGGTAAAGTGAGCGCTTGGGGCCGTAACACTGGCCCTGGCCTGCATCGGAGTCGGGCGTTCATAGTAGCTAGACTTACCTTTTCGAGAATCTGGGTTTGCTCTGGTGTGAGGTGGCCTGGGTGGCCGGAGAGCGCGTCCTGTAGACGAGATGGAGAGTAAGTGACGTATCTTGACCGGATCTGCGCTGTGGGCCGAGTGAAAGCGAGCATGAGGTATTACCTTGACTGGTGCAGGTGTCATTGTGGAAGTTTTGCGGTTGGGCGCAGAAAGAAGGACGAGAAAATGTGAGGTAAGGTGTCCGGGATCAAGCGTCGCCAACAGAAAACACTCGGGCAAGCCGGCGCGTGGGCCTACTGCCTTGCACTTGCACCACCTCGCCCGACCCTGACTTGGATGTCCACAGTCCCTTGATGCCCGCGTCCCCAAAGATGGGCTCTCGCCGCCTCTTCGCATCTCCCTTCGCCGGCTCTCCCGAGGACGGCTTGCGCCAAGCAGACACCGCGGCGCACTCAAGTCGCTCGAAGCAGGCAAAGTGGTGGGCACGGCGGTCAGGAGGTCTAGACCTCGTCCCTCCACGACAGTGGTGGAGACCGAAGCGACTACTGTTTGGAGCCGCTGTGCTGGCAGTACTCCTGTATGCCATTTTCCGGCGGCGGAGCACGCTCGTTTTAAGCAAGGCGGAGGTCGCAAAGGTCTGGAAGTGGGAGCTAGCTAGTGGGAGGTATCCGAGCAGGAGACCTCCCCTCTGGGGATTGAAGGAGACGAACGGTGTGGTAGAGAACGTGGGTGTCCCAAGAGAACGCGGAAGCAACGCCCCACTGGGCAGCGTTAGAGGTGTCGGCCGCGAACGGCAGTATCTCCCTACACCGACTCCATCACTTTACGACGCGTCAAGCTCGAGTCCACCGCCATCTCCACACCCTCCACGCCCCGCACTTAACTCCGCTATCGACCTCGACGTCGTCATGGACCACTGTGACTTTAGCGAGAAGAAGTACGTCCGCGACTGTCTGCATCTCCTCCGCGTCAATGCTGGCCTGAGCGAAGGCAGACGTTTCGAAAAGAATGATCTGAGGCACACATTCCTGCCTCTCTCTGAGGAGATCAAGGTCGTCGACGGCCCACCGAAACCCAAGGAGCTCGCCATTCTCAATCTTGCCACAAGCGACATGGCATCTCTGTTGACGTTCAACGACACCATCTTTTCTGCACTGGTCAACATCGAAAAAAGAGTCGAACTCTCCTCTCCTATATCACATCCGACTCTTCCCCGTACTCCGCCTCATCCCACTCACCCAACCGCCGACCCATCCTGCGACCCTTCGCAGCCTCGCATCTTCCACATTTATTGGGCCGGTCCTTTCACCGACAAACCCTACGTAGCCGCACTTTCCTTTCTTTACACTCAGCAACTCGGCCTCTCGCTTCCCCTTGATGCACCTCCCTCAACGGGCCTCTGTCGCCCTCAACTTTGGTTCTGGATCAACCCAGGTTCAGCGTCTTCACTTCCTGACGAGCACGCGGAAAGGAAAATGACAGATACCCTCATCGCCAATGAATGGAGTGCTCCACTATTGAACCCTAGATTCCGTGAAGCGATTCGCTTCAAGCTGTGGAACTCGACCGAGCAGCTAAACGCTATTCCGGAGCTCAAAGGCTGGGACTCGAAAGGTTTCTTTAAATCGGGTGGAGTCAAGTACAAGGTATAGAAATATCTCTCCTTCGAAAGAAAAGATTTATACTGAATTTCGAAGTCTTCAGCAACACGCCAAGAAATCTGCTTCACCACCTCGCAAGCGACATGAGGAGACCGCGCCCGAGCCACGCCAAGAAGTGAACGAGGGTCGACCTTCCGATGTCGGCGAAGACGAGCTCAGCAGATTCGGCAGACCTGTTGTCCCTGTCGACATTCTCCCGGACACGACATCTGGAGAGCCCGCACCAACAAAGCTCAGCTCAGACGACGAGCTCTTCAACCGCGTCGGTTCCGCGGCAGAAAGCGACTACGATCGCTTGTCCGTCATTCTCTCCGATATGGCTCGCTTCGTTCTCACATACCGCTACGGCGGGGTGTACCTCGATGCCGACACTATTTTCCTGCGTGATTGGGAGGAGATGTGGGGATGGCGGGGCGCGTTCGCTTATCGTTGGAGTCGCTTGAAGGTGTACAATACCGCTGTGCTCAAAATGGCAAGAGGGAGTGCTTTGGGAAGCACAATATTGCGGACCGCGTTCGAGAATGGACTTGACTTTCATCCGATGGTCGTCAGTCGATACCTTAAGGAGTTGAGGATGGAAGAACTGCTGCTGCGACTCCCAGACGCACTCTTTGATCCAGCATGGCTCAACGTGTAAGCTACAAGTTTTTCCTCTCTGGTCTATCGGAACTGATGATCCCTCCTTTCCAGTGAAAACTATCAGCGAGACCGCCCTGCGTTCCCATGCTTTCAATCGCAAGTACCTCTCTCCAGTATTGACTGTGACTTTGCTAACCCAGTCTGTCGGTTTACAGCTTCAAAGACTTCTTTGTTCCACCTCTCGAGGGCAACGCAGCACCAACGGCGCTGGGAATGGAAGGGTTTTTCCGCGGTGCTTTTAGCTAGCAAGTTCCTCTCAGCGTGTTTGACCTGCCATATGTCTGAGCGAACCTCCCCACAGCCATTTTCACAATTATTGGTGAGCTGAACAAGTGCCTGATATCGAGTGCCTACCTTCCAGTCCCCCTAACTCGTCACTTCTTCAGGTGGCTTCCCTTCGACCCGTCACGCAACTTCCCGGACCTTGGCACTCGCTTCCCACGAATTGAGCAGCAGCAGGAAGAACCCCAGGATGTCGAAGGGGATCTGAGTTGGGCGACTGTGCTAAAGCGCACGTTCGAGAAGTACTTACGTGGGGAGGCTCCGAATATGTATGGTGAAGAGTTACATTGGGGAGAGAGGTAAATCGGTGACGTAGTAGAGCTGTACCCATTCATCGCATTACATGTAGGATTTATACCCACATCACTTTTCGACTTTGCTCAACGCGAGGGCGGACAAAAAGCGACTACCATCACCGGACAAGGCCGGAGGAGTTTATTGAGTAACCATTTCTGTTTTCATTAGAGCCCCAGTGTAATACCAATGCCGCTTTACATGACTGCGTAGGTAAGGAAAATCGTAAGGCGCCATTCGGTGACCACAAATAATGCTTTAACTCACTCCAGCCCCAGACCTTTCCATACCATGTCGTGGGCTCTTGATGGAGTAGCTCCTCCTCTTCTGCCATGGCATCGAGCCTGGTAGCGCAATAAGTATGTCAATAATGTCTCGACATCGTCCCAGTTGGCGGAAACTCACTCGCGACGTCCAGTCTCGAAGTCCATGGTGTCGAGGTGCACAAACTTGGTCTTCTTCCAGAACTTCCATCCGACATCTGAAAGTCGACGTACATGTGAGCTTCTTGTTTCTTGACTGAGCTTAAATCCTCACAAAGAATGGCGAAGATGACCAGGGTGATGTAGTCAACGCAGAAGTCGGAAGCGCTCCAATTTCCACGGATGAAGACGTCAAATCCGTTGAAAATAATGACCAGAACGAAGAGGAGAATACCGAAGTACGAGAAGTACGGCTGAAGGGGTGCGACGAAGGGGAACTCGCGGCGGTCGATACCTTGCCTCTTGGCTCCGTAGTAGAATCGCAGGAACGAGACATTGATGCACACCCAAGTAATCCTGAGACATGAGTGAGTATCTGAGTCTCAAAGCTAATACATTCTTCGGAACTCACAATCCAGTGATAGTCGACAAGTTGCTGAGCCAGTTGAAGACCTGCGGCGACCGAGGTAAGCACCAAAGGAGAGAATAAGATGAGGGACCCTTGCATTTGTTCCGCTGGTGCTGCAGGTCATGAATGCCAAAAGTCCGAAAGCAGCGGTGAGGATGAGACAATAGATCGGCTGAAGGCAAGACATGCGACACCGTGAGCCACAATCGTATTGTATCGCTGATGAAGGGAAAATCATTCACCAATCCGTTCTTCGTGCAGCGGCGGAAGATCGCAGGTGCCTTTCCATCACCTGTAAGAAGTAGGAAAAAATATATGAGCGCTCATCAAGAGTCAGACCTGCGAAGCCAACGTACAGGCCAAACCATATAGGGTTCGCGAAGACGCGTAAAGATCGGACTTCGGAGGAAGAATGTTCAGGAAAGCGTACGCGGGCAATAAAAGTAACGAGAACGTACGTTACCGGCTGAGAAAGCGGAAGTGAGGATGACAGCATTGATAATCGAGGGAAGTGCCTTGATTCCGGACCGCTTGATCGCAATAACCCAGGGCGAAGCAGCAGTTCCGGTCCCGTTGAGGAGTTGGTCGTCTGACGGTGAGACGATGAGTCCAATCATGAACACTCCGAGCACTGTGACACATAAAGCTTGAGAGCCTATTCCCATGAGGTAAATCCCACTTGCCAGAATGTGACCTACCATAGAAGACGAGAATACGGTAGAAGACCCGACGAATAGCCTTTGGTACGTTACGGCGCGGGTTCTCAGCCTCCCCGGCGGTAAGAGCAACAACTGGTGGTCTTTGGAGTCAGGCAGTCGCCTTCATAGCTCGAACGATAGGATAGAAGCTCACTTTCGGTTCCGAGGAACGAGAACGCGGCTTTGACGAGAGTCTTCCAGAAACTGTGTTGGCGGCGTCAGCGCTCAGCTCCATTCATCGCGAGGACAGAACGAAGATGCCTACGCTAAAAACCTTCCCTTGCTACCTGAGATACCGTCGAGCTGTAAGAATGGTGCTTGGTTCCAGTATCTGAAGCCAATAGGGTCGTGGTTCGGTGTGCATCCGGCGGTAATGAAAATTCCCAAAATCTGCGAGCACCATAAAATCAGACCATCCTCTCATAGGCTTCTCTACTTCCATCAAAATGCACTCACGATCAATCCGATCTGTTGAAATTCGTCGAAAAAAGCAAGATGAGTAAAAGCCGCCTGAGTGGGTCGCATGTTTCCTCGAACGTACGATCTGTCGCAAAGAGAGCAACGATCTTTAGTTTCTTAAACCAAAAGCACATTGTGGTGCAAGACTTACGGTCACAACTTTAATGATGGCGAACCTGCAGAATATTGTGAGTCGTTGTTGCTTCTCCTGGGTTCTTTTCGTGCTTCGCTCACCAAAACTCCGCCTCTCCATAGTATTTGACACCCTAAGTTTATCGATTGAGCCTCCGCGCACAAGAATTAAGAGTCTCATACTCACCAAGAAGTTGAAGGAACAGATTCCGAACAAAAGGACAGCAATCCACGCCGCTGGATTCACGTCGAGCCCCGTTTGCCAGTACTGAATGACAAGGACGGCGGCCGAGATTTCAGTGGGCAAAGTGATAGCGTACGAGTACCAGCTGTGCATCATGGCTTAGGTCAGCATACAATTCTCTTCAACGCGGCAGAAAGAAGAGATACTAGTTCCATCTGTCAAGTAGCAACTTAACGATCAGCACATCCTCAGTTCTTCACTTTCATCGAGGATTTGACGAACCCGAGAGCAAAACCAAGGGCTGTAGATTTGACGAGACGTCGAACGTCAGCGTCGCTGAGGAAAATTTCCCACAACCGAAAAAAATACGCACCGGGGTCCACGAATCGCGAGGTGTAGTGAGTGAACTTGAAGAGTGAGGTGTGAGTTTATCGCCCGTCTAACAATTGTTGCTCTACTCACGGCTCCCGCGACGGGGTATAACGTCGTCATCTACGGAGGGATCCAGTCAGCACTCTGACCGTCAGTAGCGATCCTATCAGAACAAGGATTACCTCTCCTAGTGCTACCATCATGGAGAATACAGCAGCGCCCATGATAACGTCTGCGGTTCTTGGCGGTCAGCAACCATGTGGGGTCAAGAGGCAGCACGCGCAGCTCACATCCGAGCAATATTCCAAGAGGGCCGCCAGTAGCATACGCTCCTCCAGCTCCCAAGAAGAGACCGGTTCCGATCGTTCCACCAATACTGATCATCTGAATGTGGCGCGCCTTGAGGTTTCTGCAATGGAGCCAGGGAGGCGAGTGAGCTCCTGACCGCGAATCAGACGGGCGCCCGGGCAAGCCGAACCTGTGAACAGTTCCATCCGGGCTATCCTTATCGAGGCCCTTGATGACCACCTGGGTGTTTCCACCCTTTTCGACTATGATGAAGAGTGTGTACATTAGACCGCTGACGTTCACAAGGACGGGTAAAGTGGCGAAGCGCCTGAACGTACCATCCTTGTCTGAAGTGACGGTGTGGTGGGTTGGCTCGAATTCCATCTCGGTCGGTTTGGGAGACTGAGAAGACTCGACGAAGGTGTGTGGAGGAGGAGCGAGAGGGCGTTGGGTAAGAAGGAGAAAGGGTGAGAGGTGCGAGCGAGACACGAGAAATTTATATCGGCGTCAGACCCGCAGGGCGATGTCGCTTGATAGGCTTGCCGCTTGAACCCGTTGGACTATCGGACCCCGGATTTTGTCGAAATTCTCCTGTCGGCCAGACGTCGATTGGTCGTCAGTGCATCAGACGTGTTGTCTGAACGTTCTGAACCCCCTTGTCAATCTACTACATTCGTCCACGCTTTCCGTCGTCTTTCGGCTGAGGTTCGTCTAATGATCCATGTAGAATTCAGGGGTGGGGCAACTTGTAACGCTGCGAACCTCCGACCTGATACGACCCTGCGTCGCCCCTTTTTGATCCTGGCGAAGCGTGTGCGGGCCCCGGCGCGACAGCGAGTTCGCTTCGTTCCATCGTGACTGATATCTTCTCAGGAAGACGATAACAATCTTTCGAAGATCCGTCAGAATAGTCTCTTTCCTTCCGAGTTATTAAGGCTCGGCGCTCAGGATGGTACAAGTGTTGGGCTCGACATTTAGACGTTAATCGTGATGCGTTGTACGTCTCGTCCATGTCAATTGCGGCAAAATGCGGAGACGTTCCCAATCTCAAATCACTGAGAGGAGTACAAAAGATTGCGCCGCACCCTGTCGCCTGATCAAACGTCGAGCAAGGATCGGAAGCCTGGCGACGGTTTGCCGTGCCTCCTCGAGGCTTCGACGTCAGGGCTTCTGCTTGCTTCTGCAGGTCTTCACAAGCCTCGAAGTCCAATTAGACTGGGTGATTGGAAGACGTCGAAAGTGGTGTGCATGAAGTTGTGTGCAAAAGACATATGTCTACGAGGAAGAGAAGACAGCAACTTTACATCCTCTACAAAACGAAAGCGATGAACGCACAGTCTACAAAGCAAAGCGCTCCCCTAGCTAGTGTCCTTCAAAAGCTCAGAGAACATTCCACAGGACTTCGACCCAACTCCTCGCAACGGGAATGCAAACGTGTAAGCAGTCTGGACGAGGCATTCGCCTTCCATCCGGCCTAGTTCCTACCAGCGGCCTGAGGTCAAGGACTTCGATCGAGGGATTGTTCCGCCAGACGTCGTCAAATACCGGAAAGGATTCCTGGGAGTTCGTCAGAAAAAGAAAGCACTTTTGCGAGAGTACCTTACATAATTAAAATTCGACGCGGGAGGCACGAGGTTTGGAGGGTCCAGAGGTTCGGTGGCGTTCAGGCAGTCGTCCATAGGGGGCGGGTTAGTCCTCGCGAGGATTCGTAGATGGAGATTAGCTCGAGGCAGCGCCTTGAGTCGGACCGTAGTGTAGGCCACCTACGCATATGAAAGTACATCACGAGCGGGTTCGGAAGTTTTGCAGGCGAGCTTCGAGAGAGAGAGAGAAGAAGAGAACTCACGACGCTGGCGAAAGTGTCCTCAATTATTTTCGGATCTTCAGCTCCATCGAGACGAAGGGTAGACCAGTGAGCTCCAGAGGAAAGAATGATGACCGTTGGGGCGGATGCTTCATCAGTCCCATGGCCCAGAGGGGCGGCGTACGAGTCGCGATCTCCTGTAGGGTGCTCCTCCCAATCATCACTCGGCCGGGCGTACGCTTCTAGTGCAGCTTGGACGTATGGTACCCAATCTGCGTCAGAGCCCCAATTGTACCGTTCGTTGTCGCGCCCGGTTAAGCTGTTGGCTCCGTTGTCGTTCAGCATGTCTCGAAGAAGTTCGTTGTTGACGAGGTGGTACGACGTGAAACGAGTGATGACGGGCTTGTGTAGTCTCAGCATTGAAAAAGATCCTTCTTCGAGTAAAGTCGTGTAAAGTTCGTGGTCGGGATTCAGGTAAAAGCTCGAACTCCCTCCGCAACGTTCCCATGGCGACTTGTGCGCCGGCCTGTCCGCGACAAGAAGTGAATCGGGACCGACTCCGATCAGGCTCCGAAAGGCTTTTAGGTGCTGTCCGCTAAGAGAATCTCCCACAAGCATTAATCCGTGCGGCATCTTGAGTAACTCGCGAAGAAAGGACTCGGCGTTCCACGGACGATTTGCGCACTGGTCTGGCTTCCACTCGTAGTTGGCGACGCGCAAGGTTCGCTCGAGGTCGTCTTTCTTGGTGTAGGAGATGCACTCTTGGAGATCTAGCTGTCCGCGCTCATCTCCGAGAGTGAAGTCGTCGAGGGAGGTGTAGGGCTGACTATGCGGTACCCAGCGACCCTGAAGCGAGTCTTCGAAGGTGGTGCAGTATTCGTCGGAAAGAATCGAGCGGCGGAAACGAAGGAGAGCGGTGGTTTGAATGTCCGTAGTAACTGGAGATAGAAAGAGTCAATCTCTCTGGCAGGGGCGCTCGCAAGTGTGTGCGAGTTCGATCGACTTGGTCACTTGCGCTGACAGAAGAAAAAGAGCGAGAGTGCGGAGAGCGCGGAGAGAAGGAAGAAGTATCGGGGCCGGTACGTCAGAGTCGCCTGAGCGATTGCACTTGTGTAGTCCATTCGTGCCAGATGAGCGTGTGGGAGCAACAACTCTGGCGCACGTCGCGACTCACGACGACGCTGGGCAGTGGGCACGGACTACAAAGTTTCGTTTAGCAAAATGATTTAATTCATCTCAGCCCGCCCCACTTTTCCTCGCGTTACGCAACTTGCTGCCCGACCTACCTCAAGGTAATCAAAAGACGCCATGCCAAAAGCACCACCACCTGGCACTGGTCTTTCGTGCCTCTTTGCCATCAACAAACCAACCGGAATCCCTTCCATGGTCCTCCTCAACAAGCTTCAACCTCTCTTTTCCTCATCTCCGCTCTTCACAAAAATCGAAGAACCGAAACATCCAAATGACAAGTCCAAGAAAGGGCGAAGACAAAGGCAGGAGAGGGTGAAAATGGGGCAGGGCGGAACTTTAGATCCTTTGGCAGATGGCGTCCTCGGTACGTCACGACAGGCTTTAGCCCGGTATTTGAGGCTTGGTAGAGGTGGCAGGCTGTCAAAATGTGCCTACAGTAGCTGATTGGACCTTCTCAGTCGTGGGAACCAACGCCGGCACGAAGGCACTCACCGGTTTTCTCGACTGCACAAAGGAGTACCGCGCCATCGGATTGTTTGGTTGCGCAACAGATTCGTACGACAGTGAAGGAAAGCGGGCGAAAGAGTCAGGCTGGGAAGGTGTCACGCGCGAGAGCATCGAGGCGGTCCTCGGCCAGTTCACTGGCAACATCTCGCAAGTGCCGCCAATGTGAGTGCTACGCGAGTTCGGGACGTCGCGAAAGTTCGCTAAATAATGATCTTGTCTGTTTTCCAGATTCTCCGCACTCAAGATGGACGGAAAGCCGCTGTACGATTACGCGAGGAACAATCTCCCCCTCCCAAGACCCATTGCAGCTCGCAATGTCAACGTCTCCGCCCTTTCCCTTCTATCCTTCACCGAAGGCGATGCCCACTCCTACGAGTTTCCGAAAGAGTCACTAGACGACGCTGCCAAAATTGAACTGGAGCGGATAGAGAAGATGGTCAAGGAGGGAGGCACTGTCGTTCCCGAAACAGTCGACCCGGTCGAAGCGGAGGTCAAGCCTGTCATTATCGACCCTTCCCGTGAGTAAACCCACACAGCTTCCTTAACGACCATAGACTAAAATCCTGCCCGAATACTCAGACCGACCACCAATCTTTGAGATTTCCATGACCGTGTCCTCGGGAACCTACGTCCGGTCGATCGTCCACGACATCGCCACCGCACTCGGCACAACCGCCCACGTCGTGAAGCTTACTCGTACACGACAAGGTGAATTCACACTCAACTCCCCTGCCGACACCACCGTACCCTACGACTCGCCCGCTGCTGCATCCTCAGAAACAGCGGACGCTTCGGTGGTCGACCCAACTGCATCGAAAGAGACGGTTGCTGCACCTGTTGCCCCCGAAGAGGAAGAATTCGAAGGAGGATGTGTCGAATGGACTATGTTGGAGGAAGCAATCGAGGACCTGAAGAAGGCCGGCGGCTATGAGAAGGGCACGAAGCCAGTCGTGCGGGAGTCGGAGGAGTTGCATCTGTGGGAGAAAGTCTTATTGCGGAAATGTAAGCTTGCCTGAGGTTAGGGAGCTTTGTGCTCCTTTAGAAGTGGCATCCAGCCGTAAAGGGACATGGTGGATTTGAGAAGATGAATAAGATTGAGGCAGCCGCGCAGATTGGCGAAGCTCACAGAAGGTGCTCGGAGTGAACGGGATTTAGGGCGCGCCTCCCACTCTGTCCATACAACGCTCCCAACCTCATCGTTCCCTATCATCGAAGATGCTTGCTGCTCGCTCTGTATCCTCTCTTCGTGCTGCCGTCCGACCGGCTAATGCCCAGCTCCGCCGAGCTTACCACCCGGTTAACGAGGTTGGATCGGTATGTGCACATTACAGCAACACTAGGGGCGCCAGGGGAAACATCTAACGAGCAACATTGACTACAGAACACCCCCTTCAGTGCGTAAAGAACTCCCGCCGTTCTGACGCCCCCGCAAGTCCCTTCCCAGTGGCCTGACCAATTCGCCGAATCTTTCCGCAGACTACACCAACACCACTGCTTTCACCGTGAAGCTGGCCACCTTTATCGTCGTCGGATTTTCTCTCCCCTTCATCGCTTGTGGCGTCTCCCAGTGAGTCGAGCTCCACTGCAAGGCGTTGAATCGAGGCGGAGCCTCTGACCAGTCACCCCAGGTACAAGGTCGACAACCAGGTCTAGGGGAATAGAGAAAGAAGAATTGGATCTCGATATCAGTTTTGCGAATGTTGAGAGCATCGTTCGCTAGACTTTGGACTCTGGACCTGAGATCTTGAGAGGTGATGGCCGCTTCGCAGGGGGGAGACTTACTTGACTCCTCGCCTCGTCCGTCGAAGCTGAAAACGTGGGTCGGCAGCGGGCGGGAAGGATCGAGAAACTGTATCGTACAGGAGATCCACCCAAGGTCTTGGACGCTTGGAGGGGCATAAAGCGAGGAGTTCGCACGTCCCTGCACTGCTGCAAATGGCGGTGAGAGTTTTGAGCCACAATCAAAGGCTGGTAAACGAGTGGCGACTCAAATAATTCACAACGATGGGAATGAGTGACTGTACGAAAGAAAATCGGCGCGAAAAATGGTGCAAAAATTGAGTGAGCCAAACGCCCACAATTCGGGATCGCCGCTGCCCAAGCTCACGGACACAATGTTCAGTTCAACCTCGGCGCGCCGCTTCTTCCTTCACTTTCTTTTCGCATCTTAGTTTTCTTCCGTTCCTCCTCCTTCCGTCCCTCCACGGAAGCAAGACCTTCTCCTTGCCGCCTGTCGTGATGGTTGCCACGCGCAGGACAACAGGGCGGTTTGTCTCATCACTCGCCCTCGCCGCCTCCTTCTCCCTCTCCGCCAATGCAGCTCCAGCCGACAACACAATCGAGATCGTTGGAAACTCTGGAGTCTCCGCTCAACAGGTGCGCTCAGCTACACTCGCCGAGGTTATTCCAGAGAGGATCAACAGGAGCGCGGGGAAAGCGAGGAGGCCCGGGGACTACCGCATGGGTGGATCCAGACGGTGATGGATGGGAAATTTGGATGGGAAGCAGCATCGGATGGTCTATCTGGCAGTCCCTACCGCGGCGCGAAGCTTTTCCATCGATGTTGAGCGGTTCGAGTTTCTCGGCGCGCCAAGCCAAAGCAGGACCTCGCGCTGTAATCAGGGGAATGACGGAGCTGACATTTTGCCCACTCCTGCTAGCTCTTCCTTGGCCAGTCGAACAAGGTTTACATCGTCGACAAAACAGAAAAGAACCCAAACACCATCGCAGGACACCCGGCTTGGGCGTCAGAGTACGACCCTGCGACAAATGGGTTCCGAACGATGGACGTCAAGACGAATTCGTTTTGTGCGGGTGGAAACGTACTTGGAAATGGTGCTGAAATTACCTGGAGACTTTTTGATCGACCTGACTGACCTCTGTGAGTTTAGGAACTTGGATCAACGTCGGTGGGAACCAAGCCGTTGGACCGGGAGGTCTGAACGCTCTGGCCAACACTCAGCCTTACAATGACGGAGATGGAGGAAAGGCTTTGAGAACACTGAACGTTTGCACGGATTCAACGTGTGACTGGACCGACGATGGGTCAAATTACATGACAACTCGACGATGGTACCCAACGCTTGAAACGCTTCCGGTGGGTCGGATTTTGGTTTTTCTAGCGTCTCAGCGTCGCTCATCTTCCAACGACTGATTAGGATGGAACTATTATCATCATTGGTGGATGTGATTGGGGAGGATACGTCAACGACGCCGGACAGAACAATCCGACCTACGAATTCTACCCAACTCGCGGTGGTCCCGTCGGTCTCAACATCCTTACCACTACTCTCCCCGCCAACCTTTTTCCTCTCACATGGTTGCTTCCTTCTGGTGCGCATCATTGCGAGAAAACTTTTCTAAAGCGTCACACTAACATCGAGATCTGACCCGATAGGCAACATTTTCATTCAAACGAACCTGGGCACCGAGATCTTCGATTACATCAACAATGTCGAGTACCCTCTTGCCAACATCCCTCACGCCGTTAGGACCTACCCTGGCTCCGCTGCGACAGCGATGATGCCCCTCACCCCAGCCAACAATTACACCGCAACGATCATGTTTGTGAGCCGCATTCCCTTTATTTAGCTTTGCCGTTACTCATTGTTGCGGTTTTCTCCCCAGTGTGGCGGAACCGACCTTCAACCGGACCAGTGGGTCGTGACCTGGAACATCGCCGCCTACCCGGCCGATTCGACCTGCGTCTCCATGTCTCCGGACGTCTCAACTTCTTGGGTCGACGAAGAGCCACTTCCTGAGGGACGTGTGATGGGCAACTGGATCTTCCTTCCCGATGGTCGCCTCGTTCTCATCAACGGAATCGGAAAGGGAACGGCTGGGTACGGAAACACATCTTGGGCCATCGGACAATCGTTTGGAGACGATCCCGTACACTCAATTCGGTACTTTGACTATACCAAGCCTATGGGATCTCGATTCTCCGACATCATCGCCAACAGCACGGTTGATCGCATGTACCACTCGTCTGCCACCCTCCTCCCGGACGGCTCCGTCTTGTCGAGTGGATCGAACCCGAACGCCGACTACATCGCTGCAGGTACTCCCGGCTACAAGTATCCATCAGAGTATCGGTACGACTGATTTTCAATCTTATCTCTGGATTAGTGCTGATGGCTGCTTTTACAGCGTCGAGCGTTTCTACCCGGACTACTTCACCGCCACTCGCCCTCAACCAGTTGGCCTTCCTACGTCGCTCAGCTACGGAGGCGCCTTCTTTGATATTCAACTCTCCGCTTCGGACGTTGGCACGAGCTCGAACCTCGACAACACAAAGGTTGTACTCATTCGCACTGGGTGAGCTCCGGTTTCTTTTTCGTAAAGGCGGGCCGTTTCACTGATCCCTTGTCACGAAAAGGTTTTCAACTCATGGTACAATCCTTTCTCTTTCCGAAAGATTATTTCGTTACTAACGCACTTCATTACTAGCCATGAACATGGGTCAAAGACATGTGCAGCTGTGAGTTCAGAATGCCTTGCGAAGTGACCGTTGATGCTGACCGATGGCGCTTTCATCCAGTAACAACACATTCTCGTACTACTCGAACGGCTCCGCGACATTGCACGTCTCCCAAGCTCCCCCCAACGCCGCCATCATCGCCCCTGGCCCTTGCCTCATCTTCGTCGTTGTGTGAGTCCCGCCTGAGCTTTGGACAAAAGCGTTGGCTTACGCGAATTATTATTCAGCAACGGCGTTCCGAGTATTGGACAATGGGTCACCATCGGTTCCGGAGTACTCGGTGCGCAAACGATCAACGCCGCCATGGAGCTCCCGTCCAGCACCGGTGGCGACGGTGGCGCCTGGAACGCTGGATCGTCTCCAGCAACACAAACTCAAACTGGATCAAAATCTGAATCCTCGTCTGGCTCTGGCTCGAGCGGATCTTCCTCGGCCGGGAAAGTCGGAATCGGTGGAGCAGTCGCTGTGCTTGGAGGATTGGCGGCTCTTGCGACGCTTGTTTGGTAATCTGGCACTGGGTCCCCAGTATCATCTCCATCTCATTTACCTATTTGACGCCCCTTACTGGAGTTCAGTGACCCTTTGATACCCAACATTGACAGACACTTTCCGATACTTCCCTCCTTCTACTCCACCCTGTATCGCCGGTTAATGAAGAAGTTTTTTGTGCAAAGCCGTTCGCGCTGTAATAGATTGAAGCGAGTGGATCTTATTGAGCCCAGTTCCATAACACTCTATTGAAGACTCGCTGCATCTTCGCAACAAGAGCTTCAAGTCGGGAAAGAATTGATCCTTCACCTCGGAGGCGTCGCGACCCGCTAGACAGGATGCATCTGCATCCGACCTATTCCAGCTCTCTCCTTCGAGAGCTCAGCCACATATTGAGAGTCTCCTCCATCAAAATTTGTTTCCTGGAAGAAGAGGCAGAGCCAGACCAAGCCAGACTTTTTCGAAGCTCGGCGAATCTCGCTCTCATTCTCGATGCAAGCCAGGTTTTCAGCTGTGCCTCTTATCAGGTCCCCATCGGCTCCTGAACCACTTTTGAGACACTTGCTCTTCATCTTATCAGATGTTGTTGACGGTACTCTTGTTTGCTGAGAGCGGTATCCACCATTACCAGTGAGGAAGACCATTTCGCGTGATCGCGACATTGCTGCCAAAACGCGCCAATGCCCTGCGAACAACTGTCGGCCCGAAATGTGCCTCTCGAGCGCACCAACATAAGAACCAGTCCGTCACTGAAATCCATTGTATTATCTCATTCGTCTCTTCCACTAAGCCCCCGCCACGACACCTCCCTTCCCCTTCTTCTTCTTCAACGGTTGCCCAAACTGTGGCGGTCTAGGTCTGCTAGCCCTCTCCACCGCTTCATCCAATTTCCGTTGCCCTTCCTCACCCAACAAATAAGCTCTTCCATCATCTTTTGAACAACCCGGATGGGAGAATTGGAAGCGGAAGACGAGTTCTTTCATATCGGTCATTGCTGGGCCTTTGGCTCGTGGGAGGGTGGCGAGAATTTCGGTGCCCTATGGACGAGGGAAAAGTTAGTGCGGAGAGGGGAGACGGGAGGGACGGGACAAACGTCGAGGAGACAGGGTGCGAAAGCGTCGGTGTCGAGGTGGTGGGAGATTACGAGAGAGGTGAAGCGGTTGTATGAATCGATGAGGGCTCGAGACCGCTCTTGATCTGTAAAGAACGGTGAAGGTGAGTTCGATGCCTTATAAAATAGGATAAGTAAAAATTGTAGACGCACCACCTTGTACCTGGACGAGATCCACCACCAGACTCCATAGCAGGCTGACGTTCCAGCTTCCATCTTGGAGTTGATCATGTACCGTCAGATCCTTCAGTAGCATACCTGCAATGCAAGGTGTATAAATCATCAGCTTTCCCCTCTCAACCGAATAACACGAAGCCGACTTACCAATTTCCCCCCTTTCCTCTCCCTCTTGCATCGCCTCCCTCACCACCACGCCAAACCTCCTCACTCCCTCCGACAAAGTCTTACTAGCCTTCCTAGCATTCTCCACCCATTTCCTGTCCACCACTGCTCCTTTGATCCCATCCATAATAACATGACCTCCCAACCACGCCGGTTTCCCCTTTTCCAGTGTCCATTGTTCGTAGATTGGTAGAAGGCCAGCTGAGGTGAACAATCGTCGAGTAATGCTTCTTGAAAGTAAGGTGGTGGTTGGAGACGAGGTAGATGAGGGAGTAGGAGAAGAAGGAGAAGAGGATACGGAGAGCGTGAGGGCAGGGTGAAGGAGTGGTCGGAGCGTTGATGGGGAAGGAGAGGGGAGGGAGAGGAGGTCGGCGAGGATTTTGGAAGCTTCGACAGAGAGCTGAGCTGGCTGGATTGGTGGTGGAACGGGGTATTCGGGAGTGGGCGAAGCGGAGACGGTGGAGAGGAAGATGAGGGAGTGGAGGTGGAGTCGTTCGATTAGCTCCATGGCGTACAGTGGGTCATGGCCTGGCGTTGGTATTTGATTAGAAAGGGACAAAATGCTGTAAGTCAAAGTTGCGAACCGAGAAGCATTTTCTCTAGTTCTATTCCGACTCGTTCTCGACTAATTTTCTTTGGATCTCTGAGAGCTTCCTATAATAGTTCGAGAAGGTTAGTATTGCTTTTGTTTTCTTCACTGATGAAAAATGAATGAGAACTCACCCGAATCTCCTCCCTGCCAATAGCCTGTTCCAACCCCGCATCCAACTCGAACCTCCTCCCAAACCTCGCGGCAAACCTCACTGCTCGCACAACCCTCAGTGGGTCATCCTGAAATGTCTCGAATGGCTCCATGGGAGTTCGAATCCGCGGCTCATATCCTGGTACAAGGCCGAGATCTTGGAGACCTAGCCCAGTTTGATCTTCGACGGAGGAAGAGTGGAGATTGTAGAAGAGGGCGTTGATGGTTAAGTCGCGGCGTTGAGCATCTTCGAGGGGAGTTCCGAAGGACTTGTAGAGATTGAATCTTGATGAGTATCCTGGCCGCGATCGGAGAAAAAAATAAACGAACGACGGTAGGAATACGAGAGTCGGAAGTATAAACTTCTGTTCCTCGCTGCTGCACCCAATCCAGCGACAACCCACAAACATTTGCAGTAGCGGTTTCCAAATGTTTCGATTGATCCGGCTTTGCTTCAATTTTAGTAAGCTTTCCCATCTGTCCGTTCGGAACCGAGAGGTCAGCTTCGTTGGTTCCCGGTTACGACTCGGAAGGGCGGGGGCTCGTACAAGGTGAGGCTGGCCTGTGATGTTGAGGTACTTTTCGAACAAAGTAGCGAATTTAAGACCGGTAATAGGGTCGGGATGGATTGAGACGTCGATATCGTCAGATTGTTGGCCCAGGAGCTGCAATTGAATCCAGTCGTCAGACCTGTTGCCAGCTAACATCCAGAGACGAGGCCGCTTTGCTTACCTTATCCCTAACCCAGCCTCCAGCAATCCTCAGCTCGACTTTCTCGGTCCCCCTCTGCTTTCCAATCCATCTGCCGTTCCCATCTTTGAGCCTGAGCTCGTCAACCTCGTGTGGGTTAGCGTCGACCCAAGTGGCGCAATCTACTAGTAATTGTGCTAGCTGAGCTTCGTTTTGTGTTAGAGAGATTGTTGGAAGGTGGGATGACATTCTACGAAGGTGGGGGCCAGGTTGAAAGGAGGATGGGAAGCGGAGGGACGAGATTGATTTGATTGATGTTTTGAAGAGCTGAGCGGCGGTCAGCATACACCTGCGTACAGATGTTTTTATAGAAAGTGCCGCAAGGTGGCTGACTCGACCTGAGGAGCCGACGTTTGGCGCTTGTACGACGTCAAAGAAAGAGTCATGTCCCCTTGAGTATCATCACCAGTGCGGACCGTGCGCAAACCGGCTCAGAGCTGCCCGAGCATCGCAACAACCTTGGGACCAACCATCAAACAATAAAAATGCCACCACCACCTCAAATGATTCCAGCCGGAGGCGCAGAGCCAACAATCGCTTCAAAACGTAAGCCAAAGCCTTTCCAGAGCTCCCGTGCCCCGCATCGTGCTCATGTCGCTATCAAAACAGTCAAGATGGGTGCCACAATGGGAGGAATGTAACTACGAGGCTCGGCTACACGAATGTTGCAGAACAACTGGAGCTAACTCGCTCTCGTCGCGTCTGGCAGGGTCGGCTTGACCATCGGATTTTTGTTCGGTAGCTTCGCAATCCTTCGGTGAGTATTCCCGCCGCAATTTCCACGGAGATTCCTCTGGATGCAAGCTCAGATGCAGATGAACTATAGCTGACTCGACCAATCCCAACAGTAACGGCGCAGGACCTCGCGGCTTCTTCCCGTCCCTCTCGGGCTGTAAGATTCGCCCCACCTTCAGGCCTACCCTATTCACCAACACTTTACTCCTTTCTAGATATGATCTCTTCCGCCGCCACATTCGCATTCTTCATGTCCAGTCCGTCCTCTGTCTCCTCCAATAGGGCGGCGCACCTCGCTAACCACTGGTCTTTACACAGTTGGAACAGTAATTCGAACCGACGGCCTTACTATGCGTGAATGGGCCGAAATGGAGATCAAAGAAGGACGTGGGAACTTTTTGGTGGGAGCGCCGGGAGGCAATGGCGGGAGTGCTGTGTTTCGGGAGTGGGAGAGGCGACGAAACGAGAAGAGTCAGTGAGCTGGGAGGAGGAGTGGAGGACAATTTAAGATCAATCCCAGAACTAGGAAGACTATGGGTACTGTTCGGTAGAAAGAAGAAGACATCGGGAGCAAGGTCAGGGGGACGCCGGTAACGAGCTCCAGGTCCGCGAGCTTTTTGCTCTCCTGCGGTCACATCGACTTTCTTTTCAATTTTTGAGAATGTGTCCGCAGACTGAGGCGAATCAAAACGCCACTTCACTCTCTCATACTTCACAATTTGACTCCGATTCCCACTTGGACGCCGCTATCCTAGCGCGCCTTACGGACGCGCATTGTCACCCCACCGATGATTCCTCCTACTCAGGTCCTTCCTTCATGGACGGCGTCAAAGTTGGCACGATCGCAAGTCTTACCCTCCTCCTGCCAACGCCTGCTCTCGCCGGCTAGCCGCTGATCTTGCGTTCGATGCTATTAGTGCGCGATGAGTACAACCCTCGACAACCAAGCGCTGGTTGCCGAATTGTACGAAGCTTATCCAGACAGAGTTACTCCATTCTTTGGTGCGTCATTGCGGGTGCATCTCTCTCCCAGCTTTCCTTCACCCGAGCTCGAGCACCAATCTAACGATTGTCGCCAACCAACGCAGGAATCCACCCGTGGTTCGTCCATTCGTTAAGCAAATCATCGATACTCCCCACTCCTTTAGAGCACTACCACTCCATCTTCTCCTCCTCGCCAGCACTCGACTCTCTCCTACCCCACCTGCCCCCACCTTTCCTCCTCTCAACATTCCTTTCCTCCCTCTCCGACTCTTTCCAAAAATATCCAACAGCAATGCTCGGCGAAGTAGGGATTGATAAATCGTTTCGTCTACCTTTCACGTTGGAAGAAGGATCAAAGCTTTCAAATTTATCGACGCCGGTGGAGCATCAGCTGGAAGTCGTTGAGGCGATGGTTGATATTGCGCTGAAGTTTAAGAGGAATGTTTCGTTCCACTCTGTGAGAGCGCCGAAAGACACGCTGGAGTTTCTGGAACGGTGTAGGAAGAAAGATGGGTGGGGAGAGATAAACATTTGCCTGCATTCGTTTGGGGGGAGCCCGGAAAGTATGAGGGATATACAGAAAAGTAGGCTCGTTCTTCAGGTCTCGAATTTGCATTATTCTTACTGACAATATGGTTGACGCTTGCCAGCGCATCACAATGTGTACTTCTCGTTCGCTACTGCAATCGGAGGCCGGTCACCTCGCTTCGCGGACATGATTTGCGCAGTTGACAGCGCCAAAATCCTCGTCGAATCTGACGGGCCAGCTCATCTCATAGACGAATGGGTAAGCCAACATTCGTTGCGCTATTCCTCGAATCTTATTGAAGTCAACTCATGTCATCCTTCGCAGGTCTCGACTGGCTTCCACGCAATCAGGGATGCAAGAGGTTGGTCAGCCGAGGAGTGCGCTCATACGCTGGAACAAAACTGGAAGAGCTTTTGTCTGCCTCCGGGTCCGGCACCGGCCAGGCCGTTGTCGAAGAAAGAGAAGCGGGAGAGGGCGCTGGCGTCGAATGGAGAGATTAAAACGGAAAGGACGCGCGAGATACCATAACCCAGACTGCTAAATATCTCAAATCTCTTGCATCTTCCTCTCACTGCTCAGCATTCTTTACCCGGTCAAGCTTGTTCACAATCCCCAAGCTTCGAGCAACCTGCCGGGTGACTCCTGGTCCGGCCGCACTTGGCGCGGCAACCATTGTTTCTTCACCTCCTCCAAATACCTTCTCAAACTTGCTGATTCAACGTGATTCAGTATCGCCACCTTCTTTCTCGCTCAGAACTTTCCAACGAAAGAAATCACATAAGAAGCCCCTATCAGGCGTGGGCGAACGGCCGCTTGACGGCCGGCACCGGCCGCCACTTTTTTCGAAAAAGTTCAAAAGCCAGGAAACTCTTTCAGAGTGGCGGCGACCTTAGCGCTATAAGAACAGATGTCCTTACTCCATCCGAGGGCTTGGCCCGCTTCCTTTCCGTCTTTCGTGAGTGTGTAACCTCAAGGTTTGGTATTGTACACGCAAGTCTCCCTTGCAAAAAATCCTGTGAGTCGTGTGTCTCGAGACAGCTGGGGTGCAGGCTCAGGGAGTGTGGCAACTATATTTGATATTCCATGGACAATGCTACTTGACCATTTGATCATGAAGAGGTGACCTCTCACGAGGTTTGAAACAAACCTGCAGTCCCTCACCTAACGGCAAAGAGGAAATGTTGTGGTACCAGGGTGTGTAACCATGGCGCTCGACTCCGCAGCGCTGTCCGTTCAGCTTTCATCTTTTAATGTTAAAAGCGCGAGACAAAAACACTGATTATGGGGCGCCAGCTTTCCAGCATTATTTTGATTTTTGTTCCCTTCGAAAACATGAGCCCCATATAGGTGCCGTGCAGTGCTGAAAACTGCTGAAGAGCTTTGTGGCTGGCCCTGCCAGGCTGCCTTCAATTTTTTGGTGTGTCACTGCAGCTGCATAGCTCGCACAACCTCAAAACAGGATGCTACTTTCCTGAGTTCCTGAGTAAGAA